>PVJI01003042.1:0-132170 GCA_004026765.1 Micronycteris hirsuta
ACAAATGAATGGATCAAGAAACTATGGTACATTTACACAATGGAATTCTACGCAGCAGAGAGGAAGAAGGAGCTTATACCCTTTGCAACAGCATGGATGGAACTGGAGAGCATTATGCTAAGTGAAGTAAGCCAGGCGGTGAGGGACAAATACCATATGATCTCACCTTTAACTGGATCGTGAACAACAGAGACAGAAACCAAGCAGGGCATGGACAGAGTCATTGAAATTAAGAACAGTCTATCAATGGCCGTGGGGGAGTGGGGAGGGGACAATGGGGAGAGGCGTTTTCAGGAATCACTGTAGAGGACACATGGAGGGAGCTAAGGGGGAGGTGGGAGGCTGGGGGGAGGGGGGGAGGGGAGGGAGAGGATGCAAATAACTGTAATTGAACAACAATAAAGTAATTAAAAAAAAAATTTGCTCATTCGTTGTCCATCAATTTAGATTTAACTCTCCCAGGTCTCGTGACTTTAGGCCTCAAAGCTAAGTTCGTATTACCTCTGTCTGGCTCTCATATTTGAAGGACATTGACATTATCCCCTGAAAGAGAAAGCGTGCTCGGGTCTGGTGCTCAGCCAGGCAAGCATTGTCGGGACTTGAGAGGTGGTCCCTGAAGCCCCCTCATCAATCTCTGTCTCATTTTCCTCTCAATTAAAATGAGGCTGATAATGATTACTCCACAATAATTGGGATGGTCACGGGTAACTAAGGTCACATCAGAGGGCTTTAGATCCTGTAAAGTTACCAGGGGTTAATTCACTCTGCTCCATGCAGACTTTAGAAAAAAATGTTTTAAGAGATTTAAAAGTCAGGAAAATGCAAACAATAACATGACACTCAAATTCTCACCACCAGAATAGTTAATATTTTCTCATCTGTGCTTCTTGTCTATTTTTTAAAAGAAAGAAACCATTTCACATGTAAGTAAAGTCCCCTCTGAATCACCATGCTGAGTTCCCATCCCCCAAACCCCTCACCCCTCAACACCCCCAACTCAAACACTCCTGTTTATAATTCCAATGTCTTTTTGCAAAGGTGCATACACGTCCATAAATAATATACAGTATGATTTGGGTGTGTGTTCCTTTATTCAGCAGGTACTTACTTGTTCACCAGCTATGAGTAGGACACAGCTCTAGGGGCTGTGAATATAGCACAGAAACAAGTCAGACAAGGCCCTGCTCCTAGTGGGGGGGACAAGCAGTTTGAAAATCAATCAATTCATCCATCAATCAACTGTAAAGGAAAAGCATCACATGGTTACAAATGCAATAAGTTTTTAATTATATGTATGGTATTCTATTTGAATTTTCTGCAGTTCTTTTTCTTTTTTTTTTAAGATTTTATTTATTTATTTATTTATTAGAGAGAGGGGAAGGGAGGGAGACAGAGAGAGAGAAACAGCAATATATGGTTGCCTCTCACATGGCCCTCATGGGGACCTGGCCTGCAACCCAGGCATGTGCCCTGATGGGGAATCAAACCGTGACCCTCTGGTTCCCAGCCCGCGCTCAATCCACTGAGCTACACCAGCCAGGGCTGCAGTTCTTTTTCTTCTCACACAGGATTTGGGCTTGTTCTTATAAGTTTTTGGTTTTTTAATGTATTTTTTTAATCTCTAGTCTAGAGATTTGGCATTAAGTATTTTCTACAGAGAATGATTAAATTAGCTTTGAAATTTATTTTTTAATGTACATAGTCTCTTTAACCTGTCAACTTAATTCTTAATTAAGAAGGTCCTGTGTCATCTGAATTTTTACAGAGAATTGCTTCTAGACAAGACACTGTGCTGAGAACTCTGGGAAAATCAAAGGTAAAAGGACACATTCCTACCACCCCAGAGCTTACATTGTAGTAGCAGAGATAATACATGGGGATTACAAATCAATAACAATAGCAATAATGGTAACAGCTACTAATTATTGAGCACTTACTATGTATTCAAGTGCTTCATATTCCTTATCTCATAGAAATAGACATTTTAAACCCATTTTTTTGACAAGGGGAGTGAGAGTAAGAGAGGTTCACTTAATTAGTTGCCAACTGTTTATGATTGTGATGAGCCTGGTTGCCATACTGGACACAAAGAATATGAATCAGTGAATACGTGATTACCTGAATGTAATTACTGATTTTAAGAATTTACAGTCCAAGAACAAGTAACTAAGTGTATTTGTTTCTGCAACGCTAGACTGATGATTCCCCCATCACACCCCAACCCCAGCCTCAGACCTCACTTTCACCGTGAAGTCTTCCTTAACCCTCAGAAAAGGTCAGGTTCACCTATCATATGATTTCGTGATGCCGTATACCTTCACTTCACAGCACTCATGTCAGGTTATAATCATGCCTTTATTTGTATCATTATTAGTCAAATTGTTACCTCCTTAAGAGCAGGAATTACATTGGGTTTCTTTCACCATTGTAACTAATGCCTAGGAGAGTGTCCAGCACATTGCAGGTATTCAAGGAATACTTTTTGTCTGCATAAAAGAAACAGTATCAACAGATGCCATATGCTGAAGGTGTACATGTTCTAGGCACTGTGCCAGGAACTTTATGTAGATCATTCCATTTAACCCTCATGAAATCCTATGAGGTAGGGAGTAGTATGTTATTTTATAGAGGAGGATGCTGTGGATCATATAAATTAAATAACCTGCCCAAAGCACTACTGCTAGGAAGTTGCAGAAACCGAATGACTCCAAAATGCCGTATTTTTACTACTATCTGCAGTGCCTCAAGATAGCAAAAATAAAAATATATACAAATATACTTATATACACGTATGCATGCATATAATATATATACCTACACACATACATACATACATACATATATATTCATGTATAACCAGGGTTAAACACCTGATTTATCTACTGGTCTGTTCCTTCTCTTATTCCCACAGCCCATTAACCATGCCTGTCTTAAGGCACTTATGTCAGTGAGGGTGCTTACAACTCAAGTACCAGGAAACACAACTCAATGTATTAAGTTATAAAGGGATTTATTATTTCACTGACAAGAAGTCTGGAAGGCAGTCTGTTCACTTACTGGTCAAGTCAGAAGTTCTACCGTTCCATCCATAACTTGGGTTTCTTCCATCTTTCTTCCCTGTCCCTCTGTGTGCCCTCTACCAGCTAAAACTCCCCTCAGTCACAACATGGCTGCTGCAGTTCCAGGCATCATGTTTCACCGTTCACACATCAATGTTCGTAGTAGAAAGAATGGATTCTCTCCCACTTGTGTCCCTTTTAAATAGCTGAATAAAGTCAGTTACACTGAGGAAAATTAAACAATGGAACAAAATCTTTGCCAGCAAGGAGTAAAGAGAGCATAGCTATTGAGTAGGCAAGCAAGGTGTCTACCACAGCATTTGCCACATTTTAACTTATGCTGTCATTACTTATTTACCTATTTTATCTTTGTTTCTAGATTATAAATGCCTTAACAGCAAGCTCCATATAGTAAACATATTTGTTATTCCTTTGCTTCTAATTTAATGTTTTATGTATAATGTAGTGTATTGTTTTAATAATATTAAATATATAAAATATATTATTTTATATATTATAAATATATATATTTATAGAATATTTATGTATTTTCATGTCTACATAAACATGGACATAATGCATAAAATGTATAATTTTTGTATTTTATAAGAGATAAATGCTCAATACATGTAAGCTAAATCAATGAAATTTGGGAGCAGTTCTTGGAAGGAAGGTAGTGTGCCTAGTGTGGAGAATTTTGAATGGCAGCTCAGTTGGATAGAGGGTCATCCCAATATGCCAAGTTTGCAGATTCTATCTCCAGTCAGGGCACATACATGAATGAATAAATAAGTAGAAGAACAAATTAATGTTTTGCTCTTTCTCTCTCAAATCAATAAAAAAAAGAATGTATTTGAAGGTTTCTGAGCAGATTAGGATGGTATAGGTTTCTAATAGTTCCTTCAGAGGGGCTCATGAACCCCCTAAAATGTGCCCAAAAGTTCTGTATTTGGGCGTACTTCAGGGGAGAAGGTCCAGAATTTTCCTGAACTTCTCAAAGATTTCCATGAGTCAAATATCCTAATATCAGTATGATAATGAGAATGGAGAGAAAGCATGGATGCCAGCAGAGCTGGGGAGAATCTTGGAAGTCCTGTGCACACATCTGTTGTGACTGGAACTCCGGAAAATCAGGTTTCCATTTTAGGAACAAAGGGTGGATTTAAAATACTCACCAGTGGGCCCGCTCCACCTTGTGTGATCTAATGCGCATGTTCAGGAGCCTGCAGTGGTGAAACGGGTGAGTAATAATACCCTAAGCAAAGGAACAGACGTTCCTGTAATACCAGTTTCCCAGTGCCAGGTCCTACTTATCCACCCACATTTCCGGGAGGGAGCTCAAGTTTTCATTTTATTGCCTGCCTCCCTCTTACTCTGTTGTTCCTCCTCCCTTCCTCCAAAGGAGACAATCACCAGTTACCCACCTGCGGGTGGGGACTTGGGTTAATATTTTTCAAAGAAATTGTCACAACTTCCTCTTGTCTACCAGCTAAGGGGAACACACCTATTTCTGTCCAACATCCAAAGAACAAGAATTTCCAGTAAGCACTTTTTTTGTAAGTCATAATCCTGTCACCAAAAGGAAACCTGCATCCTGTCTAAACCTCAGGCAAGAAATAGGTGAAAACATAAATGGATAGACAGGTTCCATCTTATACCAGCTCAACTGAGACACTAAAAGAATGCCCCTTTCAGAGGGCCTGGGATCCATGGGATTTTGTAGTGTCTTTGAACATAAGAGAGAAATCAAGGTGAACTTAAAATTGAAGGGGCTCCCAAATGTGAGCCTATGCCCCCATTCTCCCTCTCATCTGCAAGGGAGATTATGAGTCCAGGCAGAGCTCTAAGAAAAATTGCAAAGCAGGTGGAATTTCCTCTGGCCTCAACTTTTCCTCCTTTCTGCCTAGGATCTTTCCCTTGAGCTCTCTTTCCCTCTCTCACCTTCATGTCAGGAAACTCAACTATCTACAGGTGCCCGGAACTGCTGTTTCCCGTCCACTCACCTATTTGGCCCATCAAGGTATTCATTCAACTGCTATCTATTTAGAACTTGTTAAATGTCAGGCGCTGCACTGACCTTCTGGGGTTCTAAGATGCTGTGACAGGTTCCAGCCCTCGAGGAGATGTAATGTGCCTGGCTGGAGGCTTCGGATTTCATTTGACAGAGGACTGCTTCTTAACTAGAACCACCTGTGAGCCTTTAAAATCCAGAAATCCCATTCCAAAGGGTGGAGGCAGGGACAGGAGAGTAGGCAATAGCCAATATAGTTTTAAAGCTGCACAGGTGATTTTGCCACCAGGCCAGATAAGGAGGAGGTGGGAATCCCTGAAGAATTCTGGTCACAGGAATTCTGAACATTTGCTCAGATTTCTTCTAAAAGGAAAATATTGTGCTGTTCTCCCAATTCTTTTTGATCTTCTTGCTGTTCTCCACCAAAACTCCCTTCTAAATTCTTCAAATTTCATTTCTGTGCGATTTCTAAGTAACATTACTCCTGCCCAGCTAATTAAATTGCATTTTCCCCCAGAGGAAATACAGGTGTTTAATTGAGTTGATTTTTCTCCCCCACAGAAGTTGCTCTTTTTATGACCAACCTATTGCTCTTATCCTTCCACCAGCATTTAGTACTGTAGTTCAATAACTCAAATATTAGTGGGCCTACAACCTACTTGGGGTGCTCGCAGCAATGCTTTCTTGGTTCCACACCCAGGGCAATTGATTTATTGGTATGCTCAGCTATCTGCACTTTTCTACTTTTTCATTGTGAAGATGTTTAAAAACACAAAAAGACTGAACAATAGTACCAAGAATACCTCTATAGTTGCCACCTTAATTCAACAATTGCCGACATTTTGCCATATTTCCTTTATTTCTCAGGTTTATGAATGTGTGTATGTGTATTCACTACATACTTTTATATTGTTGGACCACTTGAAAGTAAATTACAGATATTGTGACACTTCGCCCTTAATACTCCAGCTTGCATCTCCTAAGAATGAGGATACTTTTCTACGTGATAAGGATAATGACATCATTATCACTCTTAAGAAAACTAACAATATTTCCAAGATATCATGTAGTCACTTGCATTTTAACAGGTATCTTCTGATCTAGTTCTTTCTCTTAAGTTTGGGGGTGGAAGTTTCAGACATTATGGTGGACTAATGAATGAGATCTTTGGGGAGCAAGCAGGACTCCTAGGACAACCCAAGTAAGTCTTGAGTTAACTATGGGTAGATTTTTGAAATCAGGGCAGGCAAGTCTTGCAGAATGTCCATTCCACAGAGTCTAAGGCAGCCAGACAGGTCACACAGCTCCTAGGATGCACCCCCACGCACAGGTTTTAACTACAGGAAAGGTGAAATGTTCTTTCTGCCCAGGGAACTTCAAAGAAAATCCTTCTGTCCTCATTTTTACAATAGAAAGTTGATTGGTGAGTCAACTTTTTACAGATTTAACTACATACTTGGTTTAAGAGATACAATGAGCTTCAGTGGAAATAATCAGTTGAGTGATTCCCTGCTGTGATTAATCACACCAACTGCGGCTCAGAGTCATGCCTCTGGGAGCTGTAGGAAATAGGGATCATGGGACTTGTAGTGTGACATTTCTGCCCACTCTCTAATGTTGTCTCCGTAAAACGGCATCAGCTGCTGCTGCACATGGTGTAATTTTAACATGCTCTTTTAATATTTACAGTGTGCCCATAAAAGCCTTCATGATGATATTTGGTAATTCCTGTGGCATTTGGTCCATGACAGCACAACTGTGATCAGATTGCTTCAAAAAAGGAGTCTCTCAGAATGCTGGTTTTCACAAATCCAGGTGTGGGGATCACTCCTGGGTGTAGGATTTTCTAAACCTAACAGAGACCCCATTTTTATTGCCTACATAGTTTGGTTACGTCATATGTGCAGGTCCTTCCCGCACAGCAAAGGTTGAATAGGAAAACGGAGTGAATAAGATCACTCGATAGAACAGGTATGAGCTTGGGCCTGACGTTTTGTTTTTGTACGCAGTTCCAGTGACAGCTACTCCTTGACTGAGAGAGTGAAGGACAAAGATATTAGCAGAAATTACGTGTGTGTGTGGGGGGGGGTGGTATATGCGTGTCTCTGAGTCTGGCTGCTATCCGAAACAGCCACAGGTATTTATTAAACCCGAAATGTGTTCAATGCATTCTGAGTAGTTGGTCTTTCACAACTGCTTCCACTGAATGCCTCAGATATGTGCTTCCTTGCCCCGTGCTGTTCGGCATCATGACATGCTGAGCCTGCATTGCCCATGGAGTTTTCTCAAGTATCTCTCCATATTGTTGCACCCATGTGAACCACATTTTTACCAGCCAGGGCTCAGGCTTCCTGCTGTGGCACTGCAAGGTGTCAAAAAAATCAAATGTCCAGTGGCCTAGATTTTTCATCTATTGGACATAGATGCCATGAACCCAAAGCAGGTCTGTAGAGTTAGTATATCTGGAAATCAACGAAAGGTAATTCTCCCAAGTGTTTTAGAGCCATATGTTACAGCAGGAAATAATGTTTGTTATTACCTTTGAAACATGGGTTTTCCTTAAAGGACTCAGATTATTTTATTCCCCAGTCAACATTATCTCCGCACGAGCCACGTGAGCTGTCTCAGCTTCTTCATCTCCTTTCCTGGTGCCAAACGCTCCCCTCTTTCCTCTCCCTTTCTGAGAGCTCAGCATCTTCTGTTATTTTGTCTACATGGAGATGGAAGCCATTAAATTTTAAATCTCAGCTTCCCTTCCCTCCCGTTCCTACTTGGTCACCCTCTGGCTTTCCTTTCATTTCTTTTTCCTTCCTTCCTTCCTTCCTTCCTTCCTTCCTTCCTTCCTTCCTTCCTTCCTTCCTTTTTCTTTTCTATTGTTGTTCAATTACAGTTGCCCAAATTTTTCCCCTGTTGCTCTCCCTCACCCCAGCCCCACCTCTACTCCCTCAATAAATCCTCACCGTTATCCATTACCATGGGTCCTTCATACAAGATCCTTGACTAGATACTTCTCCCTCTTTCCTGTTTTCTCTTTCCCCCTCCCCTCTGATCACTGCCAGTTTGTTCTTTATTTCTATGTCTCTGGTTCTATTTTGCTCATTTGTTTGTTTTTTTTCATTAGGTTCCACTTACAGGTGAGATCATATGGTATTTGTCCTTCACTGCCTGGCTCATTTCACTTAGCATAATATTCTCCAGTTCCATCCATGCTCTCTTGAATGGTAGGAGTTCCTTCTTTCTTTCTGCTGCATAGAATTCCATTGTATAAGTGTACCACAGTTTTTTGATCCACTCATTTACTGATGGGCACTTAGGTGGCTTCCAGCACTTGGCTATTGTAAATAATGCTATGAACATTGGGGTGCACAGGTTCTTTTGAATTGGTGTTTCAGGATCCTTAGGGTACAATCCCAGCAGTGGGGTCCCTGGATCAAAAGGCAGTTCCATTTTTAGTTTTCTGAGGAAATTTCATACTGTTTTCCACAGTGGCTGCACCAAGTCTGCATTCCCACCAACTGTGTACTAGGGTTTCCTTTTCCCCACACCCTCTCCAACACTTGCTTGTTGATTTGTATATGATGGCCATTCTGACCGGTGTGAGGTGGTATCTCACTGTGGTTTTAATTTGCATCTCTCTGTTGGCTAGTGATGTTGAACATCCTTTCGTACGTCTATGTGCCCTCTGTGTATCCTCCTTGGACAAGTGTCTGTTTAGGTCCTTTGCCCATTTTTTTAGTTGGATTGCTTGTCTTCCTAGTGTTGAGCCATATGAGTTCTTTATATATTTTGGAGATCAAACTCTTATCTGAGTTATCATTGAAAAATATGTTTTCCCATACGGTTGGTTCCCTTTTCATTTTGCTGATGTTTTCTTCAGCCATGCAGAAGCTTTTTAATTTGATGTAGTCCAATTTGTTTATTCTTTCCTTTATGTCCCTTACCCTAGGAGATACATCGGTAAAGACATTGCTATGTGGGGTATCTGACAATTTACTGCCTATGTTTTCCTCTAGGTCTTCTGTGGTGTCACAACTTATATTTAAGTCTTTTGTACACCTTGAGCTTATTTTGGTGTCTTTCTTTCTTTCCTCTTTTTTTATACCAACGATAACCATCTTATTTTGACTCTTGTATCTAGTAGTTTTTTGCTTCACACTTTAAGGTCCCAGTTTTAACTTGTCTGCCTTTTCTCTATTTTTATAGTCTTGTCTTGGCAACAAACCCAGGGTTCCCACATTTCTTTTTACCAGTTTCATTACAATAAAATCTTTCAATGAAAATGTCACTCATCAAAAGAGTTTGCAATCATCAAAATGGCCCTATTTTTAATGTATTCTTCACATTGAACCAGGGCGGAACTTTCCCTGGTGCTAGACCTATTTTACTTTTTTTCTTCGAACTCTGTTAATGCCACTTACTTGAAATTGTTTTCTAAAGTTAGTACTCACAAAAATAGTTTTCTTAAGGCTAGGTAAGTATTTATTTTAAAAATTAAAGATCTTTTTATTGCCAGAAATCTTACGTACTTTTCACAAGTGGATTATTAGCCCTTCAGGAATACAAATTTGAATCCTGACAACCGTACTGATCTGCTAAGGGACCGCCTTTACCGGGCATTTCGACATCATAACTGGAAACTTCTGTTTCACAGAAGAATTTGACTCCACATTGAGTGCCAGCATTTAGATATCATGGTATTTAACTGGTGAGAAACTATTATCATAAATGTATATGTGTAATATTTTTGAAATTTAATAGGCCAGTGAGTTCTGAATAGAACATAAAAGAATAATAGTTTTCTCTCAAAGGGTCAAGTCTTGCTTTTTAAGTTATCTGTCTTTGGTTATATAAAGTTTTCTGGAGGATATTTATGCCATCAAGTTGCTACAAAAATAGTTTTTAAAAGCACTTTGCCTTATAACTTGATCCAAATTTCTCCAAAGGATGAGGGATTAGGGTGACCTGCCCAAAGCAGCACTTCCTCCCATTTTGGAAGGGTGAAGCTGATGAGTCTCGTGGTTGAGAATGGCAGCTGCTTTACTGGGCCATTGACACAGAAAAGGAGACCTCTTTCCTGAAGAACCTTGACTTTGAATCCTGACTATAATAATCCTGGGCGGTTTTTATTATCTAATGGGTTGTTAGAATTTAACGAGCCAAAGACTACCAGGAACAAGCCTGTAGCCTGACAAAATAAAATTTACGGCCTTGCAAGGAGGGAAGGCACTTCAGAGAAGTGCCACTAGCAAAGTGGGAGGAGCAAAGCACCTTTTGTAATTTAGGGTCCTGTGGAAAGATTTTGTAATCCGAGGGAAGGAGAGATCAGGACTGGATCAGCTGTTTTGAGGTGGGATTAGGAATGAGGGCATTAACTAGGAAGTGGGTGCTGTCACGAGGTGAAGGTGGCTGAGAAATTGAGATTCCCTAGTAATACATGAAAATAGCAAGTGGTCCAGGGCATCACGGGTCAGTAATCAGCCAAAGAGAGGGTCATTATGGTAATGCGCTATATAACTGCTGCATGACCTTGGCAGAAACAGTGTTTTCTATTAACTTTGCAGCTGGCTTTATCTGTGCCTATTCTCCCAGCCCAAAATTAGTGGCAGGGCGTCTTTTCTCTTTTCAGTCCAAGCTGATTGCCATTCTTCCCATTCCAAACAGATTTTAACTGTTTAGGGTCCTGGACTCTAAACTCACCTGATCATTCACCAGGATACATTTTACCACAGATACTTAACCAACTGTAAGAATCTCGGGCTCATTTTTATTTAAGTTAATAGAAATCTCTAGAACCCTGACTGGCGTGGCTCAGCTGGCTGTGCATCATCCCGCAAAACAAAAGGGTACCAGTTTGATTCCAGGTCAGGGCATAAGCCTGGATTGTGGGCCCAGTCCCCCCTGCTGGGGCACTTGCAAGAGGCAGCTGATTGATGTTTCTCTCATACACTAGTGTTTCTCTCACTCTCTTTCTCCCTCCCTTCCCCTCTGTGTAAAAATAAATAAATAAAATCTGAAAAAAAAAGAGAAATCTCTAGAGCAAACTTCAAGCAACCCTAAAAAGCTGAGGCAAAGCCATGTGGCTTCACTAACAGGTTCCAATTTAGGATATTAAAAATGTTTCCAAGTTCCCACCACTGTGCCTTTTAATGGTGCCACTGCCCTCACTAATAGTCTTTCCAGATTAGATTACTCTCCTCCAAAAGCTTAATGACTCCTCATTGAAAATAGCATTGTATTTGAAGCCATCATGATTTAATTCTGTTCTGCCTTCCCATTCCCTCTCTATCATTCCATGTAATTTGCATTTGAACCACACTAGCTGGACCACTGTACTTTCAAGCCTCCAAGCCTTTGCTTACACTTTCTCTCATCCTGGAGGTATCCTTTGACCTTATCAAAATCCTATTATCACTTGTCTGATGAAAGAACTTTTGTCCAGGAAGTCACTCCTGAATCACCCTGCTGATACTACTAGCTGCTTCTTTTGCACTCCATAGCGTTTTGCTTGTAACTCTGTTTAGCATTGCTTTTGTTCTGTCTCCCATGCACACAGTGGTTTTTTAGACTTATCCTTGTTTTTGAAAAAAAAAAAAAGTTTGTTTTACTTACTTCCTATGCCCTTGGGCAAGTTCTTAACCTGACGTCACGTCATCATTGCGGTTCTCTGACGTTGTGGGAGGGCGGAACACTTTGTGAAACTTCACATATACATATGTATGTACAAACTTACATAATTGTGTGTCAGTGTGTACGTGTGTATACTTTGTTAGGAAGAGGGCTCACAACTTTCCACAGATGCTAAAAGAGATGTGTAACCCAAAAGAAGTTAAAAACAACTGTTAGAAATCAGACTATTGTGGAATGGGCACTCTGCCACTCCAACAGATGAGAGAGATGACTATAAGCAACCAAGACATCATGAATGTGCATCAAATGTGGGTGCTTAGGGCATGATACCCAGATGGGCAGGTGGAGAACACCATCCACCCAAAGCTGCCAAGGGTTATTAGCCAGTACTGATTAAACTCTGGACTGTACTTGTACTCACTTTTGGAAACTACGGTAAAATCCAGTCCTTCCCAGTCATGGCACAGAAGCGCAAGAGTTGGCTGAGTTTGTCCGCATAAATGCCCTGACTATGCCTTTGTTGAGAAGCCAAGTTGGCGGTGGCAGCCATGCTACTTGTCCTTGTCTATTTTTTTCAATTCTCAGGTAAGTATTAGTCTGATTAATAATCATGTTTCCATCAGTCACAGGCATCATGAAGTATAGACTAGGCTTGTAGAGGGAAAAAAAATAGTGCATGACATACATCTTCTCTCCATCCTTACAGCAAATAGAAAAACTCCCCAAAAGATTACATGGTGCCACATCTCTCTAAGTATATGGGTTGCAATACATATAGTCGTGTTTATCATGAATGATAGAAGTAGATAACTTGACCTTCAGTATAAAGAATAGATATAGATAGGTCCTTGATAATACTTCTTAACTTCCCATGCTAAAAAGTCTTGTGATTTTCAGAATGTTTTTCCTGCTACTTCTCTCTTTCCATGCCTTTTGAAGAAAATTCTTTGTGGTATTTATTGATTTGGCTGAAAAGAAACAAATTAACTCATAAAAAAGCATGAAAAATACGTGCACTTTCAACTGTCGTGTGCATTCATGTGCCTACCCGCTAATTCTCTTTTTGGCACCTCTTGAGATTATTTGCCACAAATTACCATCTATCACAAGGACATGCAAAGAGAGCAGCATTATGCAACTCAGTTATCTGACTATAGGAGGTAAAATTCAATATATTTCCTCTTCCCCTAAAGTGACTAATTATCTGTATTATTTCTTTCTTTTCAAACAAACCAAGTTACAAAATCCTACTACATAAAATGCATTATGAAAATCAAACATAATTCTTTCCAAAGTAATTGTCACAGCCTTCCAAGTAGTTATGCATGGATTGGGCAGTTCATTTCTTAATCTGAAAGGCAATAAAACTTGCATATAGACAAATCAATCCCAACCATTGAGCTCCTTTGGAGGTGGAGACTGTATACGAGGTTAGTAATTCTAAAACTTGAGTGAATCACTTGGAAGCCTTGTTAAAATGCAGATAACTGGGATCTACCCTCAGGTTTCTAAAACAGTAGATCTGGGGTGGAGCTGGAGAATATGGAACTTCTCACAAGTTCCCAGGTGATGTTGATATTGCTAGTTGAGGGCAACACTTTGATAACCACTGACCAGGTTGCTAAGGTCCTAAGGTGTTTGTAATCAATTCCGAAACTAGGATATAACACATTCTAAAATACTTAGCAAGACAAAATAACTTAAGGGCCCAGAATAAGCTACAATGTGTATAAGTGCAGTAGTGAGAGAGAACTCTGGGGTGGCAGGATTTGAGCTAACTCCAAAATTGGATAGAATTAAGATCATCGGAGTGGGAGATGGAGGGCATTCTGGACGGATAAATGAACCAAGTTAGCGGTTAGAGCTAAAACTGGAGAGGGAGGTAGGGACCACTTTGTGACCGGCTTTCAATGACATCTTGTAAGGAGTTAGATTTCATGCAGCAGGTCATGCTTCTTCCATCCACACATTATCTCCTGTGGCATGCAGGCACAAAGATTTACCTCCAGATTACGGCAATCATTTTAACTTTCCCAAACTACTGTTCAGTTGAGGTGAGGGAGGAGATGGGAGGGAGGTTTTAGTGTCTCACTGGTATTTGATAAGATACCAATTTAGACTGGGAGGTATATTATTTGCTATGGCGGGTCTATTTATTTTTCTTAGGTTGCAGGATGGAAAAGCCGGCGATTTTTTTGGATGTCTCCTGAAATCCCAATAAAATTTGTTTGGTTCTGAGTTTGGGTTGTTGAGAGGAATAGGAACAATCTTGGCCGGGTGGGGTAACATTGGCTTTTGCCCCATAGAGAGTCTGAAGTGGGCAAGACCATTAACTAGAGTCCAGTGCTTTTTAATCTTTAAGGTGCAGATGTAGTAAATCACCTGGAGACGGTGTTAAATGGTGATAGTGATTAAGCAGGCCTCAGACTGTGCATTTCTTACACGTTCCCACAGGATGCTGATGCTGCGGACTGCACTGTGAAGCGATACCACAGGACATTCAGAATGAAACAGGCCTGTTGGGCAACTCTCCTTAAAGAAAGAGGGTAAATGCAGTCCTTTAAGGAAGCTCCTCTCTTGTCCCGCGGGAGAAGGAGCCGGTGAGGGTGTGGGGACAAAGAGAAGGTGGGCCCGGGCAGAGCTGGGAGAGTGGCCTGGGGTGGAGGTGGAGGTGGGGGTGGGCCGAGGCGCCCAGGTGCTTCAGGTACGAGTACTCGGGTGATGGGAGGTCCGGCCAGGCTTGTGGCCGGCCTAGGTCTGGGCGCGTGCCCTCTCGCCCGCGCCGCGATTCCTGGTCTTTCGGCCCTCGGCGGCTCCCATCGCGGCTCTGGGGCGCGAAGCGGGACGGCGCCGGCGGTAGCCGGTCTCTCCTCGGCGCGGGCGGATACTCACCCCGCCGGTCTGGCGTTCGGGATCCCGGAAGCGGAAAAGGAGCGCGGCCCAGCCTGGGCGGCAGAGATACTGGAGGAGGAGGAGCTGGAGGAGCCGCTGGCGGCCGCAAGGGCGACGGCGGCGAGAGGAGAGCTAGCCGGCCGGCGTCGGTGTGTACTGGCGCGGGGGCGACGCGGCCACCCTCCTCTGGGCCCCGCCCGCAGCTCCTCCGCGCCCCGCCGCCTTCACCTGGCCGCGCTTCCGCCCCGCGCCCTGCCCCTCCCTGCACCTGTCTCCCGCACGCGCGCAGAGTCCCGGGTGTTCTGGGTCCCCTGCTCGCCCCAGGCCTGGCCTTCCTCAGAGCATCTTCTGCCAGAGCTGCGACCGCCCGCCAACTGCTCCTCCCATTAACTGGTGGTGAGAGGGTTCCTGCTCTAGTCGAGGTGGTTTGGGTAAGGTTTTTCTTTCTTTCTTTCTTTCTTTTTTTTTTTTAAATAAGTCTGAGTTTCTCGCCCGTGAACTAGTGTTTACCTCTCTGTAGCCGGGATCCGAGACCTGCGCGTAGGGATCTCGGATTTATGCTACCACAGCCTTTCATTCATTTCTAGATCGTTGGAGTGAGACTGCATAGGATCAGCAGGAGGAGATAGTTTACTCCTTTATTGACCCTCTCCCTCCCTCTCTTAGATCCTAGAGTGGTTTTGAGAAACTGGCTTATAAATAGCAGCAGTTTGCACTTGTTACCACTCACTGTAACAGGTCGCTGAATATTAACTAGAGAATCCATTCAGAGTTGTGGTCTTTCTCAGGCTATATTTGGGTTACATTTTATGATCCAGCGTGAGTCAGTGGAGAGTGTCTGTATCTCTAGGGCTGAGACAACCTGACTAGTTATTACTTGAAAATATTGCGATACAGTAGTCCATAAAAGTACAAGAGGGGAAAAAAATCAAGGTCATTGTGGATGGGTAATAAATCATAGTGTAAAGTTACAGTCTAAAGTAAAGAGGACTAAGGATAATTAAGCGTAAGTTAAAAACGGGTCAAATGGATCCTCAGCCTCGTATGCTAATATGTGTACTTAAAAAAATTCACTACTTGTGGTAATAATAATAATGGTGATGATGATAAGGTAGTATGTGCCATCCTTGGACTAAAATGCTTTTTATGTAATATCTTATTAAATTCTTCCAACTTTCAGATTTGGTCTATTTTACCAGGGAGGTGGCTTTATTTTGCTTAGTTATGTCTTAATGTCAAAAAGGTTTTTGAAGATGAGATGAGAAATCAACCGCAAAGAAGGAATGAAATGAGATTTGGTTTTCTGGATTTGGTGTCATTGCTGTCACAGTCCCGCTGTAGGGTACGTCATTGACCCTTGCTGTTTTGTCATCTATACTAGGGAGTCAGTTCTTTCTCATCTATACTATGGGCCAAATTCTTTGAGTAAGGCTTATTTGCTTTTCCATGCTTACCTGGCATATGTATGTTTGTAAATAATTTAAGACTCTTTACCTTGTTAAAGGTGCATTGAAAACATTTACTTGAAGAAATATTAATAAAATTATATCAAAATATAAGTAAAAAATGTATAATTCCATACTTTTGGAATAGTAGTTTGTGTAGTGTTGTACTATTTAGGAATTCTTCATTTTAAATGTAAAGCAATAGGATTATAGTAGGACCCTTCAAACTTTTGTGATTTCTGTTAAGCTTAACATACTTTAGAAATTGTAGTTGGAGTATCTGAAATAGACCAAATGGTGGTAATGTGTTACATTCTCTATCTTTAGGTGGTTTTATTTAATAAAAGTAATGAGCACTTAAAAATGCATACACATAACCATTAGCTTAACAGGTAGGTTCTAAAACAAGATAATCAGTGAATCGTAAAATTTTTACTTATTTACCCACTGCCTCATTTCTTTAATTCATGGGGACTGATTCAGAACTTTTGAAATGAGCGTGGATAAAATAGTGCCATGTATTAGTGAAGAAATGAATTGAAAAGTCTAATGTCTCTATGGAGCTTTTTCTGGCATTGTAATTGAGTGTGAGTCAAAATCTTTCTCAGCGTAGAAGGGCACGTGGTGGTATCAGTACTACCAGGCATAACAGGGAAGGCAGAAGAAAAGCTATTTTTATTACCAGAAAGTTGTTCCCTAAGCTCAGTTTTAGTTTTATATTAAAGAATGAAGACTTTTTATTTAGTAAACTATTAGGACTCAGATTTGACTTTTAAAATGCACTAAATATAAATGGCATTTTAGCATTTAGTAGAATAAGCAGTGCATTAATACTGCTCAAGTTGAAAATGTTTGAACTATTTTGAATCAGTAAAAAATATAGGTGAAAAACAAGAATGGAAAAACACCAGTCATTCTTATTGTCAGAACAATGATTTTTTGGTTTAGAATCATTGGTAAATTGACTTATTCTAGTTTAAAAAGCCCATCTTCATAGACATGAAGTAGCAACTGCTCACATTTTCATAAAATCTTCCTGGAGAACTCAACAGCTGAACCAGAATTCCTTACTTCAGTTATGCATTCCTCATTAGCTCCTAAAATCAGGTCATGACTTTCTCTTCATGCTTCATTCCAGAACTCACCAGGCCTCTGTTTTTACCTGAAAGAGATTCAGTTTTCAGGCTTCAGTTCAGTTCTCTCTATTTTAGATTACCTCTCTATTTTGGGGTTTCTGCTGGAAGAGACTTCCTGCCAACCTCACAACATGCTTACAGTATGATACTAGCTGAAAGGTTACATCTGAGGTTTCTCATCTGTGACAAGTCGTTCTCCAACTTCAGTGTTAGAGAAAGTAGGTAACTGGGGTAGGATTAAATTGTGGCACCAGTGTAATGATGGGTACCCAGAATCATTTTTCAGTCTGGAGTTTATAAGACTAGAAGTAGAACTCACCTTTAAGTTTCTCTTCCTTTGCCCTCTCGCATTCCCCTTTAAAGTTATCGTTTTTGGAGGTGCTTATTTGCTAGGCATTTTCCCATTTAAGCACAACAGCCTGATGAATTAATATTTTTTATCAACATTTTACAGATGGTTAAACTGAAACTCAGAAAGAACCTGAAGAGGCCGTGTCATAACTGAATGAGACTCTTTTTGCTCTCTGTACTACACTGATTTCCTGCTCTGCTGAAATGCACTGAATACTGATGTGATAGTCAAAAAGTTAAATACCTCGTTGGCTAATTATTAAGGATATTTTAGGTAGAATTATTTAACTTGACCAGTTTTCAGAGTAGATAAAATCAGAAGTTAAATAGCTGTATAAATATATATTTAAAAGTATATAGTTGTAATTTTGTTTTTAGAACTCTGAGCTGAATTACAGGTTTACAGTTTATATATTCATATATATTTTAACCATTTTCTTTTGATCCTGTGGGGAAAACTTTTTTACTTTTTCGATGTGCCCTATAAATTGTTGATTATATTCTTTTAGACACAGCAATATTAAGAATATTTAGTTAACAGCCCTGGTTGGTGTGGCTCAGTGGACTGAGCACCAGCCTGTGAACCAAAGGGTCATCGGTTCGGTTCCCAGTCAGGGCACATGCCTGGGTTGCAGGCCAGGTCCCCAGTTGCTGGGGCGGGGGGTGGGGGGGGTGTGAGAGGCAACCACACACTGGTGTTTCTCTCCCTCTCTTTCTCATCCCTTCCCCTCTGTCTAAAAATAATAATTAAAAAAGCTAAAATTAAAAAAGAATATTTAGTTAACATTTTATAGTTATGGAAGTTTGGGATATTTTTTGTTATCCTAAAATTTCCTAGGTTTTTAAGGCTGACATTGCTTTTATACCACATAGAGGAGATTTGATTCCACAATGGTTGTGATGTTGAACTAGATGAAATTTTCATATATTGTATATTATGGCTGCAATGAAGCTCTAATAACTCTAAGTGTAAAGTAGGATTTCTTTCTTGATTTTAAGCCAGGGAGTGACTGGGGTTTGACTCATGGATGGTTGACCTGTGCTATTACCTAATAATGTAACTGACAGAAACTGCTGTGCTGAAACATTGGAAAGCCACCGTAGAGTCATAGTCTTCGTGGCATTATTGACCTTGGCCATGTTTCAGAATATTTTGATGTACCACATTTAATTCTGCTTGGGATTTTTTTCTAGAAGAAGATGAATTCATTCCTTTCCCGTTAGAGCAACAGTTCCTTTACTTGGTCATTCCCTATTTTGTCTTTAAGAAACAAAGGTATAGCCAAGGAGACCACTTTAAATTTGCTTAGAAAGTTAGGGTAGAAATAAATTACATTTGACAATCTAATAATCATGGACCATAGAAAAATTGACCCTGGGAGATAATGGTTTTAAAAAAGTCTCTAAGAGGAATGGAAATGTAATGATAATTATTTTGATGTATTTTTTACATCCTCAGTATGTAATGGTTTCTCATTGTTATGGTGAGTAGTATACTTAAACTCATAACTTGTCATTTAATTCCTGTCTTGGAGAATGGTACCGCCCTTCACCTAGTCCCTAGGCCAAAATTTGGGAACCATCCTGGCATGTGCTCTTCGCTTCCAGTTGTTCACCAACTCCGATAAATTTTACTCATAAGTAAAAAAAAAAAAAAGTTCTTAATTTTTCTTTTACAACATGCCTCCTATCTTAAGTGTTCCATCCTCACACCTACCCCTCCCCACTCCCCTTATAAGTTACCACTTTGGGGGTGCTTACTGTATAACCTCATGTCTCATGTGGGTGACCATAAGCCTGTCTATTTTCATTTAGGCAGTCTTGGAGCCTCATCATCCACCTAAGTCCATTCTTCAAAGGGCTGCCCTTTCATCCAAAATGCAAGTTTCATCATGGCATTTTATGTCTAAAATTCTTCAGTGGTTCTCATAGTGTTAAGGGTGAAGTCCAAACTC
Source organism: Micronycteris hirsuta (assembly GCA_004026765.1). NCBI lineage: Eukaryota > Metazoa > Chordata > Mammalia > Chiroptera > Phyllostomidae > Micronycteris > Micronycteris hirsuta. The sequence goes on from PVJI01003042.1 coordinate 19,477, forward strand.
ATGGGCATGGTTTAACAGTGTTTTTTCACTGTTAGGTCATTCTGTGCTTGTGGCTCGTGAAGTAGTATTCGCGTATATTGCATACAGTAGGGGGAAATATTTCATTAACCTTTTTCAGTTATATATTTCATACATGCAATATATACTATAAATCTCATATTTTTGTGTACTAGTAACATTATGAAAAATATTTTTTAGAGTTGATTGTGGTGAGGATAAGTATAATTTGTCTCGTCTTTCCATATGCAGTGACTTGTGCCATTTCAGCTTACTTTTTTGCCTGCTTTTGTACCTTTGCGTATTTATTCCTTGTTCAGAAGAACCTCTATTCTTCATTTAGCTAATTCACAGATTTCACCCTCTCCAGAAATCTTTTCCTGATGCCAGTTTACCATAAGAAATACATTTTGTATTGCAATCTAATACACACATAAATTTTCACTTAAGAAAAAAGGTCCATGAAACAATATCCTGCCTATAGGAGATGCTTTCTTTACCCCTTGCCCTCTGTCTTACCTTGTCTTACGTGGCGTTATTCTCATGTGTTTACTAATCTTTCTCCACTGAGGATATGGTCCCTCTCTGGTATTACATCCAGCACCAAAGCACATATATAGAGTCAATAGATGTTGATTAAATTAGTGGAATATTGAATCAGTATATGCTTTCAAGAACCCTTCCCAATATTAAGCGTTTAAGCTTGAACTGTAGAAACTAACTTTCATGGTTGCTTTTTAAATGGTTTTATTACAGAAGTGTAACTGTTTTCCTTACATTTTAAACTAAAACTTGCTTCTATTTTAAACTCTTAATTTTATGTTTATCAATTATGATTAGATAGTTCTAGCCTTACATAGTGATAGACATTACATTGTATTTTGTCCCATCAGTGATCTCAGAATTGATTGTCATTTTGTGACTTGTGGTCAGGAAGTTTGATGAAGCCCAAACGCTGGACGCATAATGCTGATTTGTTTTATGGGAACTGAGTGCTTTCAAAAGAGAGAACTTTTCATGTATAACGGTAATCAAATGCACAGTTTTTCGGGGTGGTGTGGGATATGAAAGCACTGAACAAGGTGGAGTTGAGTCATCTTATTTCTGAATTTATAACTTCATAATTGACATTTTTATGGTTAGATTATTTAGCTGCTTATGATTTTCATCTTTGTGAGAGATAATTATTTGTTAAACCATTAATAGAGTCTTATGGAAAACTGTTATTGAAGATAAATCCATTTGTTGGAACGCAATAAAAAAAAGAATGAATCAAGATCAAACCTCTAAATGCAAGTACCAGAAAAATTACAACACATCACAGTGAATTTGCAAGTGGTGAGTCTGTGTTTAATTTTATATGGGAATAAGTTTTTGAATTATGTGGCAGAGTGTACTTAATTCTTATATTTAGATGTATTTAATAATTGTTCATTTGCAAAAAAAATTTTAGTTACTTTATTTAAAAGTATTTGTATTGTAAACATTTTCTTTTTTTTAAAGATTTTATTTATTTGTTTTTAGAGAGGGGAAGGGAGAGAGAGAGAGGGAGAGAAATATCAATGTGCGGTTGCTTCTCGCACGCTCTCTCCTGGGGACCTGGCCTGTAACCCAGAGTGTGCCCTAAACTGGGAATTGAACCAGTGACCTTTTGGTTCACAGGGCAGCACTCAATCTGCTGAGCCATACCAGCCGGGGCTTAACTAAATATTTTCTTAAATAAGGCATTTTTTTTTATAGATTTTATTTTTATTTATATTTAGAGAGAGGGGAAGGGAGGGAGAGAGGGAGAGAAACAGCACTGTATGGTTGCCTCTCACATGGCCCTCATGGGGACCTGGCCCGCAACCCAGGCATGTGCCCCGACTGGGAACTGAACCGGGACCCTCTGGTTCCCAGCCCGCGCTCAATCCACTGAGCTACACCAGCCAGGGCGTAAATAAGGCATTTTTTAATAGAGAAATATAGTCTGTAAGTAATAACAAGTTTCAGTAACATCCTTCGGGATTATAAATCTTACATGGATTTATAGCTGATGCTTCTGCATAGCATTTTTTAAAATATTAATTTTAAAAGTATTTAAAATAAGGATAACATATAGTGATAAAGAGAGGCTTAAATTCAATATTTTTTTTGTAAGGTTGTAGTGTCTAATCAGACCCCCTAGGCTATCTTTATTTTTCAGTTGGCCAAAAGAATTTAGAAGTACATATGTTTATTATTAAACTTAGAAGAACACATGAATACATACATAAAATATGGAAGCCTTCTTTCTCATTGTTCTTTTCTTTCTCAGCCCAGTGATAACCACTTTTAACAGTTTTGTCGGTGTGTTCTCTTTCACACTTTTTCCCTATTCATATACAGAAATTACTTATACTTTTTTCCTAACAGAAACAAAATCATGTTATGTACATTTTTTTAATAACTTGCTTCCTCCCTCCAACATTTAATTATAAAAAAATTTTTAACAGGAGAGTTGAAAGAATTATGAGTATATAGTGTAACATCTTAATACCCATCACCTACATGTACAACTAATATTTTACTGAACTTCATCGGGTACTCATCCATCCCTCTGTCCATCTATCAACCCACTTTATTTTATTTTATTTTTTGGATCCTGTTCAAAGTAAATTGCAGACATCTGTACACTTCCTCCCTTCTTTCTCCTATACTTCAGCATACATATTATTAATTAGAGTTCAATATTGGTTTACAGGGGTTTTTAAAAGGTAAATTTACATATCATGAAATGCAACAATCTTAGGTGTATGTTGGCTGAGTTTTGACTGTTCATAACCTGTGCATCTCAAGCTCATATCAAGATAGAGATCTTATCAGCACCACAGAAGTTCCCTTCTGCCCTTTCCTAGTCTGTCTTTTTCTACCTCTCCTTTCAGGAAACCCCGTAAAGGCCCCCACCCTCATTCCCCAATAGATTTTGCTTACGTCACTTTTTTTTCCACTCAGTACTATATGTGGATAGCTATATGGAGTTCTAGATCTACCTCTTTTCCCTACTTTTTTCATTCTAAAATTGCAGTGACTTGGAAATAGTTTACACTATGGATATTATAATTTATTTTTTAATCGTTCCTCTCCCTCTACATGGACATTTAGGTTGTGCTGTATTTTTGTGATTATAAAAGTGCTGTATGGCCCTGGCTGGTGTAGCTCAGTGGATTGAGCGCAGGCTGGGAACCAGAGGGTCCCAGTTCGATTCCCAGTCAGGGCACATGCCTGGGTTGCAGGCCAGGTCCCCAGTGAGGGCCACGTGAGAGGCAACCATACATTGCTGTTTCTCTCTCTCTCTGTTTCCCTCCCTTCCCCTCTCTCTAAAAATAAATAATAAATAAAATCTTTAAAAAAAAAAAAGTGCTGTATGCCCTGGCCGGTGTGGCTCATCACCTTTGGAGCATCATAACTGAGAGGTTGCTGGATTGATTCCCTATCAGGACATATTCGTAGGTTGTGGGTTTAGTCCCCCATCCGTGCGGTCTCTGGTCTGGGCTCGTACAGGAGGTGACCAGTCAGTGCTTCTCTCTCACATCAGTGTTTCTCTTTCTCCCTCCTCTCTCTAAAAGCGATGAAAAAATGTCCTTGGGTGAGGGCAAAAAACATGCTATATACAACATCCTTGTGTGTGTGTATACCTGTACACTATAATGAGTATTTTTTAGGTATTACTAGAAATAAAAAGGCTGAGTCAAAGAATTTGATATTTTAATAAGTACTGTCAAATTGCCCTCCAAATGATTGTATCAGTTTATATGCATGCCAGTGTGTCCTTTTCTGTCTGTCCTCTCAACATTGGATATTATCTGTCTTTCCAAATTATGTCAGTACAAAGGGTGAAAAATATGCGTAGTTATTTCACATTTTCTTAATCACTAGTGATGAGCCATTGGGTTTTTTACTTCTGTGAATTGCCTCTCTTAAGTATTTACTTTGTATGCTTCTTATTAGTTATGTGTTATTATTTTCCAGGGATGCTTTTTGTCTTTTAACTTTGTTTTTGGTGTGTCCTGGGCTTCAGAACTTTTTCCTTTATGTGGTCAAACTTGGCTTATGGGTCCCGTGTGAAGGCCTGCCTCATTCCAAGATTATAAAACCACTTGCTATTTTCTTCTACTAGCTTTGCTTTTTATTTGGAATTTAGAAGAGAAAGAGAAATCCCTGTGAACTGAGGTGCCAGGAAAATTTTTATGTGGAAAGTGAGATTCACATTGACCTTGAAGTATGAATTGAATTTAGAGTAAGCAAAATGGTAAGAACGTTTCAGAGAGGAGAAATGGGAGATGGGGTATAGTTTTCATGTTCATGGAACAGTAATAAACCACCGGCTGAGGTGGAGAGTCAGATGAAACTGTGCTTTTAGAGATACATGTTTTACTAGATTTCTTGTCAGTTATTTTGGCTTTTATCATTTTCTAAAATCTACGTTCTGATATTACAGTTTTATGTCACTTTCTTTTTATAGTGACTTGAGTACTCCTCCTAAGGAAAATGTGAAGTGAAATTTAGCTGCCTGAAAAGGCAAAGTGGAAAGGTAATTTCCTGCCAGAATAGTTTGAACATTGTAAATATTTATGTAGTCCAGTTTATTAGAGTTGAATTATAATTTCTTTAAAAAAAAAGTTTGTGCAGTAGTAATTTACATCATTAATGAAGTTAGTCATAGCACTAAAGTATAGTTAGTTACCAGATATCAATCTTAAAAAATGTCGCAGTGCCAGTATGTCCACTAGTTACATCAAAGTTTGAGTTATGAGCTCACCATTTAATATGCAAATTAATATGTTGGAATCTGTAGCTAATGAAAGTATTTTACAAATGCCACCCTTAAGATGGAGTAGCAGCATTGTGTTCAGTTCGGATGTTGCTCAAGATGTGTAATAGTTTCTGTTCAGCCATAAGCCACGCCTGGTAGATGTTACCCGAGTGGAGTGATCCTGCGGCTCTGGTTTCTGGTGGTACTTTGCTTTGGAGCTCTTGGAAGACTCCTATTTTTTTCTCTACAATCTAATTGTAAGGGTTATGTGGCACTAATTTTCACTAATCAGGTATTTTGTTTTTAATATTCAACATCTTATTTGCTTACTGTTTAATTTTTCTATCCTTTGCTCACTTTTCCTTGAGGATCGGTGTTCTTTTAGAGTTTGTTGTCTATATATATATTTACATCCCGGAAAAATAGATACATTTTAACCTTGCTTTTTACTATCTAATGTTTTCTGTGGTGAGGAATCTATTTCTTTTAGTGATAAGGAAAATTTAGTCTCTCATAGAGGAGAATAAAAATAAAGTTCGAAATGTGAATGAATAATTGATAATTTTGCTACTTGTTTTGTTGGCTTGTTTGCTCTCCTGTTTCTAATACTAATAAATGTAGAAATTAGTAATGAAATTACTCTCTTCTGTATAATTAATTGAATGCATAATCTGTTGTTTAGTCCTGAATGGAACTAAAACATTAAAAGAAAGTACATGAAGTTAATAATATTGACTATGTCGAGAGACAGAGCCTTCTGTCATTTCTTCTAGCACTTGATGGTTGGCAAGACTATAAATATAAATGTTCTTTTTAATGTTTCTCTTTTTAGCTATGTAGATAGCTTATCATTTTTATTTGAGCTTCTTTAGTTTTTAAAATAATATCCAGCAAGTTAAGTAACATATTTTATCTTCTGTGACTTTTCTTGCTTAAATAATACTGATAGGTATTTTAATTTTCTAATTAAAAGGTAATAAAGTTTAACTTTTCATTTTTTTAAAGACCTAGGTTCTATTCATATTTTAGACTTCATAGGTAAGGACTAGTTTAGACCCTATGTGATGTAAGCAGTTGAGTGGTGTTGCATTTGGGTTCCTGTCTTATTTTCTGCTGTCCCAACATTTGTAGGTTTTAGGGATGATAGCATAGGGTTATTGTTTTAAAATTAAATAATCCTTAATCTTTTTTTTTTCTTGTTCTGGTAGCCTTGTAGCTTTAAAGAACATTGTCAAGGCCTCTAAGAGATGGTACCCTGCAGCTCTTCAGCTAATGATCAGTTATTCTTAGAATGAAGTAGTTTGGGATATAAACGGAAAATCTGGGGGTCATCCGTGACTCTTTCCCCTGTGACCCCTAATATCCAGTCAGTTAATAATAAGTACTGGTTTGATTCTAACCATTTCTTTAGTAAACTTTTCTCAAGGCTAATTTTGGCTTTTGTCTTCTTTTACACTAACTGGTCTTTTCACCTTCCTCACCAGAGTTTCAGTAACTCCTTTAAGGTATAAATCTCATGTTAACCCCCTGCTTCAGTAGCTTTCCAGTGCCGAAGAGTGAAGTCTGCGCATTCTAACGTGGTGTCTTCATGTATTCATGATGCAGCCCCTTCTCACCACTCCCTCTCCACTGCAGATTTGTGGTTTATGATGGTCATTTGTGATACCTCCTCCAATTTATATACTGTGGTATATACCTCTTGCTTTTCCCTCTGTTTGCAGTATTGTCACTTTGCTTGGATAACGTTTTCTCATCTTTTAAGACTAAACTCAGGTTTCAACCCCTATAGGAAGTCTTACCCTGATTTAACTAGCCCTGTGTTTTGTGCCTCTGGTAACAACTTGTCCACATCTCTGGAACTTACCAAGTTACATTAAACCCTTTTTATCACTCTTTTTCCCATTAGATTGTTAGTTTCTTTAAACAAAGACCATGTCTTATTTATCACTGCACCTATAGTGCTTTGCAAGTGACTGCTGTATAGTGGAGGCTCAATGAATATTTGGTGAACCTGAGCTCAGCTCATCGCTGATGCTCCTGGTTTACTGATTCCCAGATACCACTCAGCTGTATCATACAGTTGGGGATCATTTTAAACATTTTGTTGGTGTTTGAACTTAACTCCAAAAAGAATCATGATTCAATAGATCTGGAATGGGATCTGGAAATAGCATTCTTAGAAAGCTTCTCAGTTGATTCTGGTTTGCTTACAGATTTTAGAAACATCGGCCTAGTTTATCATTGTATTTTATGTAAAAGTGCCCCTAGGCCTTATAAGTAATTTATTGTTTAAGCTTTTAAGTTATATCTACTAAAGTATGGACTTTTTAAAAGTCACTTTTCTGATACCACAGGTATAGAAGTATCTTAGGTTTAAGTGGTTCATTGGGAGAGCTGCTAGCATTTTGTTACCACTCAACTGAAAAAGCACTTAAACAGGAGCCTTCTTGAGTTGATAGTAATAAGATTAGTTGGACTTTATTCCGTGAATTTAAATATTTTGGCAATTTGTAATTACTTTTCACTTTTTATTATGATTTTTCAAAATAATTTTTTAAGCATTTTACTATGGTTTAAAATAAACTGAATTGCACAAATCTTAAGTGTACAGCTGAGTGAATTTTTCCATATGTATATATCCAGAAAGCACTAACCATGTGAAGAGAGAGAGCATTTCTAGCCCCACAGAGATTCCCTTGTGTCTCTTAATAAATACCCCTCCCACCACAAAATTACTACTATTTTGAGTTGGATGGTCATCATTTAGTCTTATGATTTAAGCTACTAAACATTTATATACACATATATCTATTTTGGTGGATATGTGTACCCATGTCTTTTGGGTTTACACATGGAATTGCTGGGTTAAGGACAGACTTGTGTTTAACTTCAGAAAATAGTGCCAATTTATATTCTATGGTAGGAGTTTATAAAGAAAATTGAAATTACATTATTTGAAGTTTATGGTAAAATTTGAATATCCTGGAACTCCCCTCTATTTTCTAAAATGTTTTATTTTATCAAAAATATACAAACATGCCCTGGCTGGTGTGGCTCAGTGGACTGAGCACCGACCTGCAAACTGGAAGGTCACAGGTTCAATTCCTGGTCAGGGCATACTCCTGGGTTGCGGGCCAGGTCTTTAGTTGGGGGCCTGTGAGAGGCAGCCAATCCATGTTTCTCTCCCTGTCTTTCTCCCTCCCTTCCCCTCTCTCTAAAAATACATTAATAAAATCTTAAAAAATATATCCAAAGAAAATACAAGAAGTATCATTTTATAGTTGCCAGTAAGGTAGTTTTGTGTCAGTCAAATAATATTTTTAATGTAAATAACTTTTTCTTTTTTCTCTCTCCTTAGGATCATCCTTCCTTGTGGGTTAGCAGGCAGTTGTAGGACTGCAGAATGGGTCTCCGGATTCACTTTGTTGTTGACCCACATGGTTGGTGCTGCATGGGTGTGATTGTCTTTGTCTGGTTATACAATATCGTTATAATTCCAAAAATTGTCCTCTTTCCTCACTATGAAGAAGGACATATTCCAGGCATATTAATAATAAGTAAGTTTCTATGTCTTTATTTCTTTATATAATTAAAGATTTTCCCTCATTGTGAATGTTTTTGGAATATAGCATTACTATGATAACCTTTCTTTTAATATTAGTGCTATTAATACTAAGTTATTTCTTAATTGTGTAAGTTTTAAAACATGATGGCCTTTATATAGTACCTGGCAGGTTTAGGTGAATGTGATTATCTCTGTATCTAACTCTGGAAAATATATAAAGATCATTTTATTTAAAGGAAAAACTGGTACAATGGTGCTGACTTATGTGTGTATTTTTGATATTTCTGTTTTGTACTTACTGCAAATGTAGGAGTTTTAAGAATCAAGATGGCATACATTAATGAGAAGTGAGATTTTTATGATTTAGATATTATTGTTCATTATAACGCTTTGAATCACTACATAATGTTTTCTGCTGTAGTTCATTGTAATGGCTTATGATTAAGTTTGAAGTGACATATTTTACGTGTACATAGCATTTACAGTTTCCATGTACATTATGTCATGTTGAACTTGCAGGAGCTATGGGAAATGCAGTCTCTGATGTACAAATGATAACACTGAACAATACCATGCAGTCAGCCCTGGAGTTAGCACTTAAGAATTAAGTTTCCTGTTAGACAGGTAGTGCCCTCTTACCCTTCCCCCCAACAGAATGCTTATGTTTTATTCACTTAAAAGCTAGAATTGTGATGAATGAATCTGTTTTCTTTTACTCTTACTTTGTCTAGTTTTGCATTTTAAAACTTTTAAAAAATTCCTAGATTCTTTATTTGCAAATTAAATATCTTCAGATCCATTGAAAGGAATAATTTAACATCACTAACTCAAAATAATTTTGAAGATAGCCAGTTACAGTTAATGAAAAAATTTAATTGTAGAATGTGTTTAAAAATGCTGCTTTAATTTTTTCAAATATTGTACATGTAGTAATTAGAAGGGAAGTCATTCATTTATACCATTATTTATAGGGAATCTCTGTAAGTAAAGACCCTGATTTATAGCAAGTTTATCAGTTATTCAAAGTAACATTTAAAAGTGGTAAATTTAAGATAGTCATCTTGGCAATATTGTTTGATGAATGAAATGAATTAATTAATTTTTCCACTTTCTGAAAATTATATGGGGGGCACCCAAAAAAACCTGGAATTATTTTCTGGAGGGCAGAACCCTTGTAATATAGGCTTCCCCTCCTAGGTGAGTGTTTTAGGAACCCATCTGTATCAGTGTACCAGCTGGCATTGTTATAAGAAGTTGTATTGGGATTCAGTGAATTTTTTTGAAGACTCTTTCAACATGTTTATCCATTTCATGATGGGTGATATATGAGTGTACCTAACCACACCGTGCTGAGTGTTCAGCAGTTTTTGACCAAAAACAGCATGACCCCCATGCCCCACCCTCCCTATTTTCCCAATCTCGCCCTGAGTGACTTTTTTTTGTTACCCCGGATGAAAGAAGTCCTCAAAGGGAAACATTTTGCCAATGTAGAAGAGGTGAAAAGAAAAACAGCAAAAGCACTAAAAGGCATCAAAATAGACAAGTTCAAAAACTTGAGCAGTGGAAAAATGTCTCAGTAGGTGTATTGCATCAAATGGAGAGTACTTTGAAGGTGACTGAAGTTTAAACATGTAAGAATAAATACACAATGACTCCTACCTTCAAGTGAGAGCTGGAAAAGAGACAGCGGCCAACGGGCATGCCAACGTGTAAGAGAGGTGGCAGGTACCTGTGGAACCCGTAAGACCCAAAATGGTGGAGGAGTAAGTGGAAGATACACTAATGTCCTACCAGGACCAATCTGGTATTACAACTAAATTGTACAGAAGTCATCCCGAATAACCAACTGAACATTAGCTGGAGGGAAGCCTTACAACCAAGGACATGCAGAAGGAACCACTTCACCACAACGTGACTGGTAGGGGGAGCGGAGGAGGTGTGAGAGTGCTGGCTGGGCCCCCATGGGTGGCAGCTAAAGTCCCAGAGGGATTTCAGCAGCAGAGGGGTTTCCCCTGAAAAGTATGGGGTTTAAACCCCAAGCTGGGCTCCTCAGCTTACAGCACCAGAGCCGGGAAAGGAACCCAGATAACATCCAGCTGTGAAAAGCTCCAGCTCCTACAGGGAGAAAAGGCTGGAGATGCAGAGAGCCTTTTGAAGGACCAACATGCAAACTGTTGTTTGTAGCCACTTACCCTGGGCTCTGGCAAGGGAGGGCAGGGTGGAATAGAGACCCTAGAGGGGAGTTGGGGGTTGATGGCTCTGGGGGAAGAACTGAAGGAACGGCTGACAGGATCCCTTTGCTGAGTCATGCCCCATACTTCAGGAGCCATCTTTCTTGGGCAGAGCACTTCCGCCAAGTAGCATCAGCCTGAGGAGAAGCAGTAGTCCCACTCTGTGGAGCTTAAGCCAGACTGCTGGCTACAACTTGAGGCTACATCATTGATTAGTTTAACAACTAAGGGGGATCTTTGGGAGCTCTGAGATTTCAGCTGACCCTCCCCCTGGGCCTAGTGCTGATAAAAACTGGCCTTGATGCATAGCCTGGTTCTTTCTGCACACAGAGAGGCCCAGCAAAGGGAGCCACATGCTGTGGATCCCCGATAGCTCCAAACAGTTTGGCCAGGGCCAGTCACAAGTAGCATATGATAAAAGCCTACATCAGAGTCTTTGCAGATCTATCTAATATGTAGAAACAAATATAAAGATGCAGCCAAAATGGGAAGACAAAGACACAGACCCAAATGAAAGAACTAGAGAATTCTCCAGAATAAGAACTAGATAAAATGGAGGCAAGCAATTTATCAAATAGAGTTTTTAGAGTAATGATCATAAGAATACTCAACAGCATGAAAAGAGACGTAGAAATCACAAAGTAATACACAGGGAGGAATTAAAAAGTAGGTTACATGAAGCAGTGATTTGGAACACAATGTAGGAAAAACACTCAGGCAGAGCAGAAAAAAGAAAAAGATTTAAAAAAAAGAAGAGCATTTTGGACAACATGAAACTGAACAATGTCTGCATCATTGGAATACCATAAGGAGAAGAGAGCATGCAAGGGATCGAAAACCTATTTGAAGAAATGACAGAAAACTTCCCTAATCTGGTGAAGGAAAGAGACACAAGTCTAGGAAGCTCAGAGAGTCCCAAACAAGTTGGACCCAAAGAGGCCTATCCTGAGACATACCATAGTTAAAATGACAAGGCTTAAAGACAAGAGAATCCTAAAAGCTGCAGAGAAAAGCAGGTAGTTACATACAAGGAAACACTAATTAGACTGCCATCTGAATTCTCAACAGAAACATATCAGACCAGAAGGGAGTGGTGTGAAATACTCGAGGTGATGAAAAGCAATAGTCTATATAACCAAGGCTACTTTATTGAGCAAGGCTATCACTTAAAGGAGAAATAAGGAGCCCAGACAAGAAAAAGCTAAAGGAGTTTGTTAACACCAAACCAGTACTGCAACAAATGCTAAAGTGCTTGCTTTAAGAAGCAGAAGAAAAAGAAAGAAAAAAAGAACAGGAAGATAGTCTAACATAAAATGGCACTAAATACATAGCTATCAATAATAACCTTAAATGTAAATGGCTTAAATGCTCCAACCAAAGACAGAGGGTAGCTGAATGGATAAGAAAACAAGACCCATACATATGCTGCCTCCAAGAGACCCATCTCATATGGAAAGAAACATACAGACTAAAAGTAAAGGGGTGAAAAAAGATATTTCATGTAAATGTCTTGAAAATAAATTACAGCTGGGGTAGTGGTACTTATATCTGACAGAATAGACTTTAAAATCAAGGCTATAGTAAGAGACAAAGGACACTACATAATGATAGAGGGAACAATCCAACAACAGAATATAACCCTAGTAAACATTTATACACCCAACATAGGAGCACCCAAATATGTGAAGCAAATCTAGATGGACATAAAGGGAGAAATTGACAGAAATACTGTCATAGTCAGGGATTTTTAACACCCTATTGACTTCAAAACCCCATAGATCTTCCAGACAAAATCAACAACGAGCCAGCAGCCTGAAGCAACACACTGGATCAAATAGATTTAATTGATATCTTCAGAGCCTTTCACACAAAAGCAGCAGAATATACATACTTTTCAAATGCACATAGAGCGTTTTCTAGGACAAACCACATGTTAGGACACAAAACAAGTCTCAGTAAGTTTAGGAAGTTTGAAATCATATCAAGCATCTTCTCTGACCACAATGGTATGAAACTAGAAATCAATCACAAGAAGAACACTGAAAAACACACAAAGACATGGAAGCTAAATAACATGTTATTGAACAATGAATGGGTCAACAATGAAATCAAGGAAGAAATCAAAAGCTACCTTAACAAAGGAAAATGAGGACACAGCATTCCAAAATATGTGGGACACTGAGATAGCAATCCTAAGAGGGAAATTCACAGCATTACAGGCCCATCTCAAAAAATAAGAAAAAGCTCAAATAAACAATCTCACTTTACACTTAAAGTAACTTGAAAAAGAAAAACAAAGCCAGAAGTGAGTACAAGGAAGGAAATAATTATCAGAGCAGAAATAAATGAAATAGAGTGTAAAACAATGATGTAAAAGATCAGTAAATCTAAGAGCTGATTCTTTGAAAGATAAACAAGATTGACAAACCTTCAGCTAGACTCATCAAGAAAAAAGAGTGAGGACCTGAATAAGTAAAAGAAATGAAAGAAGAGAAATAACAGCTGACACCAAAAAAACTACAAAGGATTGTAAGAAAATACAAATCCTTGAACAACTCTATGCCAACAAACTGGACAACCTGGATGAAATAGATAAATTCCTAGAAACATACAATCTTCCAAAACTAAATCAGGAAGAATCAGAGAATCTGAATAGGCAGATTATACCTAGGGCAATTGAAGCAGTAGTAAAAAAAAATCCCAACAAAAGCCCTGGACCGGATGGCTTCAAAAGGGAATTTTACCAAACTTTCTGAGAAGAACTAACACCTCTTCTTCTCAAACTATTTTATACATTTATATTGTATAAAAGAGGAGGGAAGGCTCCCAACTAATTTTACGAGGCTAGCATTGTCCTAATTCCAAAACCAGATAAAGACACCACAAAGAAAATTATAGGCCAATATCCCTGATAAACATCGATGCTAAGTTTTTCAACAAAATATTAGCAAACTGAATACAACAATGCATCAAAAAGATCGTACACTATGATCAAGTGGGATCAAGGTTGGTACAACATTTGCAAATCAATAAATGTGATTCACCACATAAAATAAAGGACAGAAACCACATGGTCATATCAATAAATGCAAAAAAGCATTTGATAAAATCCAGCACCCATTTATAATAAAAACTCTCAGCGAAGTGGGAATAGAGGGAACACCTAAGCATAATAAAGGCCATATATGACAAACCCACTGCCGGCATCATACTCAACAGGCAAAAACTACAGGCAGTCCCCTTAGATTTGGAACGAGACAGGGATGTCTGCTTTCATCTCTGTTATTCAACCAACATAGTACTGGAAGTCCTAGCCACAGCAATCAGACAAGAAGAAAAAATAAAAAGCTTCCAGATTGGAAAGGAAGGAGTAAAACTGTCTTTATTTGCCAATGACATGATACTGTACGTAGAGAACCCCAAAGATTCTACCAAGAAACTACTAGAACTGATACACAAATTCAGCAAAGTAGCAGGATATAAAATTAATATCCAGAAATCAGTTGCATTTTTATAAACCAATAAGAAACAAGCAGAAAGAGAAATTAAGAAAACAATGCCATTCACAGTTGTTTCAAAAAGAATAAAATACCTAGGGATAAACCTAACCAAGGATGTAAAAGACGTGTACTCGGAAAATTTTAAAACACTGAAGAAAAATTGAAGAAGATATATATATATGTTAAGTGGGAGCACTTACCATGTTCATGGATAGGAATAATTAACATCATTAAAATGTCAACGCTACCCAAAAAAATCTATAGATTCAGCACAGTTCCTATCAAGATTCTAATGACATATTTCACAGAATTAGAACGAGTATTTCAAAAATTTATATGGAACCACAAAAGGCCCCACATAGCAACAACAATCCTGAGAAAGAAGGAACAAAGTTGGAGGAATCATGCTACCTAAATCAAACTATATTGTAAGTCCATGGTAATGAAAACAGCATGGTTCTGGCATACAAACAGACACATAGATCAATGGAACAGAATAGAGAACCCAGAAAATACCCATGCCTTCATAGTCAGTTAATTTTTGACAGAGGTAGCAAGCACAAACAATGGACTAAAGATAGTTTATTAAATAAATGGCAGTGGGAAAATTGAACAGATATGTGCAGAAAAATGAAAGTACACCACCTTCTTACACCACGCAAGAGCATAAATTCAAAATGGATTAAAGACTTAAATGTTAGACCTGAAACCATGAAAATTCTGGAAGAAAACATAGGCAGCAAAATCTTGGACATTGCTCCGAGCAATATTTTATCGGATTTTCTTCCCCAGGCAAGGGAAAGAAAAGAAAAAGTAAACAGATGGGGCTACTCAAACTAAAACGTTTCTGCACAGCAAAGGAAACCATTAACAAAATAAAAAGACAACCCATAGAATGGGAGAACATATTCACTGATACATTTGATAAGGAGTTAATATCCAAAATTTATAAAGAACTTACAAAACTCAACACCAAAAATAAACCCAATTAAAAAATGGGCAAATGGACACTTATACAAAGAAGACACAAGAATGGCAAATAGACATATGAAAAGATGTTCAATGTCAGTAATCATCAGAGAAAATCAAAAGAACAACTATCAATAAATCAACAAACACCAAGTACTGGCGAGGCTGTGGAGAAAGGGGAACAGTTTTGCACTGTTGGTGGGAATGCAGACTGCTACAGACTCTGTGGAAAGCAGTATGGAGATACCTCAGAAAACTAAAAATGGTCCTGCCTTTTGACCCAGTGGTCCCATTTCTGGGACTATATTTGAAGGAACCCAAAACACTAATTGAAAAGAACGTAGCTACTGCTATTTTCATTGCATTGTTACTTAACAATTGCCAAGACATGGAAGCAGCCCAAGTGACCATCAGTAGATGAGTGGATAAAACCACTATGGGACATTTACACAATGGAATTCTACTTGACTAAAAAAGAAGAAAATTTTACCCTTGGCACAGTATGGCTGGACCTGGAGAACATTATGCTGAGTGAAATAAGCCAGTCAGAGAAAGACAAATACCATATGATTTCACTCATATGTGGAAGCTAATGAACACGCTGAACTAACAAGGAAAATAGACTCAGAGCAGGATGACAGCTTGTTGGCGGGGAGACGGAGATAGCGGATAGAGCAAAAAGGAAAAAGAACTCCTGGACATGGACGACAGTGTGTGATTGCTGGGAGGGAGGGGGTATAAGGGGACTAAATGGTAATGGAAAAAATAATACAATAAATATTAAATCACAAAAGAATAAATGTACATTTTTTTATAAATACTGGGTTTTTTGGGTCCCCCTTGTATTTATCTGGATGGTAGTAATTAAAATATACATTTAAACTTTAAAATATGTTTATTGGTAAAATGTTTTGAAGGGTAAGTGACTAATTTTCTCCCTTCTCTTCTCCTCTCCCCTTCATTTTTCTTCTAGTATTCTATGGCATTGCCATATTTTGTCTGGTCGCCTTAATAAGGGCCTCAATAACTGATCCAGGAAGACTCCCTGAGAACCCTAAGATCCCACACGGAGGTATGGTCCTCTTCAGATTTATCAGTTTTACTATGCCAGAATTATTATTTTTATTAATGTATTTATTGCCTCAAGTTTTGTTCTCAGGTGTTACCTTTGCAGACTTCTCTATTTAAAATTGCAGATCCCAGCTGATTCCTCATACCCTTACTCCCTGGCTCTCCTTTTCAGTTTGTGTATTTGTCTGTCTCTCCTCCCACTGTAGATCTACCTGTACAACCTCTGTGAGGGGGCGGGTTCGTTGTTTTGTCTCCATTTGTTCAGCGCTGTGCCCTTAGTGTCTGGAACAGTCTCTGTCGCTTAATAAATACTGGGTAAATGTTTGTTGAATGGCATATAATTATTTGAGAAATTATATTTTTATTTAATAAAAATTTTTTGATGGTACCACTTACCTCATGGTGTAAATATAATATTGCTTATAGTAAATTATGCAGTATTATCAGAACATTGCCTGTATTTGTCTACATTCTAACAATTTGAAAGCCTTTAGTCTAGTGTCAATTGAAGGTAACTTTTAATCACTTTATCACATGGTAACCATTCATGTCACAAAAATGAATTGAAATGTATTGCTTGTTTTATTACATTCTGGATATAGTAAACCTCATTTACCCTTTTCACTGAGTTTTGCTTTTTGACCATTTGTTCTGTAAGCTTTGAGAACTCTCTGAACTTTGTTCTATTAAGAAGTTTATGTCTTTGTTGTACATTATAGAACCAGGATTCTTTTTAGAGTAATTCAGTGGTTTCCAAACTGGCTGCACATTGGAATCACCTGGGTGGCTTTTAAAACTGTTAATGTCCAGATCACATCCCATATTAATTAAATCGGAATGTGTGGGGGTGGGAGCCAGGTATCAATAT
Source organism: Micronycteris hirsuta (assembly GCA_004026765.1). Lineage (NCBI taxonomy): Eukaryota > Metazoa > Chordata > Mammalia > Chiroptera > Phyllostomidae > Micronycteris > Micronycteris hirsuta. The sequence goes on from PVJI01003042.1 coordinate 36,452, forward strand.
TTTTCAAAAATCACAGATGATTCAGTCTGTAGCACACTTTGGGAACCAGTAATTCCTTTCAAAATTCAGTTAAGTGGCAAGTCACTGTAGAGCCTCCCTGGAATCCCTGATCGTTGTTCTTTGAGACCTGTCATTTCCAGGCTTGCTTTTACTCGGCATCGCAGGTTTTAGTGATGAAATGACACCGATGTTTACACAGCTGTAGAAATTTCTGAAAACTATGTTGAATATTTAGTTTTTATTAACGTAGAGAAACAGTATCACTGTCACTTAGCAGTTAGTGTGTGTGTCTGTGTGTGTGCCCCCACACACATGTGTTTGGGCAGAGAGGGCGATGCTCTGCAGTTTGTATGAAATCCCTCTTCTCAGCTAGCCTAAGCCAAAGGCTTAAAATACAGATACATGGATTGTCTACTTCAACTCTAAGACCCGATGTTCCCAGAAAATCAGAGTGGCAGGCTTTTCCTAACCTAGGACCCATTTCTAATAAAATCTTCACTTGCAGTGGTTAGTCACTCACGTATGTGTCAGATACTGCAAATCAGGAAATGGGGCCAGTGAAGGTTTCCTGTTGAAAATTTCACATCACTCTCTCTCTGTCTCTCTTTCACTCTTTTTTCTTATGCACTTGAGGCCATGTATAGGGGCAAAAAAAAAAAAAAAAAAAAGAAAATCTCACATCTTATGTGAGGGAAGCAGCTGTTTGTCAGCTACAGAGAAATTGTCATGTAGGCCCAGTATTCTTAAAACTTAAAGGGAATAGGGAATCTCTGTTTTTATGAGAAATTTCATGTTTTAAAAACTATATTGGCAACTAATTCAAAGTTTTAAAACATTGTTTTTAAATGAATACCAAACAGATTATATTTGTGGGCCTAATTGAGCTTACATGAAAGCACTGTGTTACCTTTAGCTAACAGACTGTAGCAATGGAAGACACCATGTTGCTGACTGTTTGGGTGTCTGCATTATATCAGCTTCCAGCTGACACTTGCCCTATTTTTCTTCACTGAGTTCAGAAGACTTCCCTTTTGGCCAATTGAAAAAATATGTTAATTTATTATATTTTAATGTTTTCTAAGTCTCATGGTGTCTCATGTCATATGATTCTCATGGTAATTATGTGAGGTAGCCTGGGTAATCAGGAGCATAGATTAACCATTAGAGGTTACATAGCATGTTATTACAGAACTAATTTGAGGCCCAGATCCTTGTCTCCACCAGCTTTACCATGGCTGTATATACAGATTAATAATTATAGCTCAATTTTCACCTTTGACTTGATTGTGGGGAAAATTAGAAGTCATCAAGTGTTTTTAGTGTTGGTTACCTCATTATTTTGTAAATATGGTTTTAATTAGTAAATACAGAAATTTAACAGTGAAAAATAATATAGCATGACTAAAAAGTTGGGGCTATAGAGTAGTGACATTTATTCAGCATTGTTTTAAAGTTGAGGAGTTTGATACAATTCAGTTCTTTTGAAAAGGAAAGTGAAATCCTAATAATTTTATGATTTCAAACAATTTTTAAATTTAATTACTCTGCAATATTTTTGTAATGCCTGTTTTTTAAAACAGAAGAAATATGTGATTCCCCACATATAAGACAATTTGAATATAAGAGAATTTTCCATTTTCCCATGCAAAAGTCCCTAGAATTTGATTTTATAAACTTTTGGGCATGTGGAGGAAATAGTCAAATGCAAACATTAAATGTTTATTATTCAAATTATTCACATATGTCTGAAATATAGAAATATTACCTTTGTCACTTTCAAATTTTATGTAATGATTTTATTCACTCTCTTAAATTTTTTAAACAGCTTTATTGATTGTAATTCATATGCCATATAATTGACCTGTTTAAATTGTACACTTGAGTGGCTTTTAGTATATTCACAGAGTTGTGCAACCATCACCACATTCTTAGAACATTTTTACATCAAGCTCCTTCTTAATTTTGACTTCAGTGTTTTTTGTCATCATTAGAGCTACTTAAAAAAATTTTTTTGTTGTTCAGTTACAGTTGTCCCCATTTCCCCCCATTACTCTCCTCTGCCCTACCCACCCCCCACCTCCCACATTCAGTTGTCCCCCCACCACTCTCATCTTTGTCCTTGGGTCCTTTATACATGTTCCTTGACTTGATCCTTCCCCTTCTTTCCCCCATTACCCCCCATCCTCCCTCCCCTCTGATTACTGTCAGTTTGTTCTTTATTTCAGTGTCTCTGGTTGTATTTTGCTTGCTCGCTTGTTTTGTTAATTAGGTTCCACTTATAGGTGAGATCATATGGTATTTGTCTTTCTCCACCTGGCTTATTTCTCTTAGCATAACACTCTCCGGTTCCATCCATGCTGCCGAGAAGGGTAGAAGTTCTTTCTGCTGCATAGAATTCCACTGTGTAAATGTACCACAGTTTTTTGATCCACTCATTTACTGATGGGCACTTAGGCTGTTTCTAGCACTTGGCTATTGTAAATTGAGCTGGTGTGAATATTGGGGTGCATAGGTTTTTTTGAATTGGTGTTTCAGGATTCTTAGGGTATAATCCAAGCAGTAGAATTGCCAGGTCAAAAGGCAGTTCCGTTTTTAGTTTTTTGAGAAGCTACTTTTTTGACATACTGCTACAGAGCAAAATCTTTTTTAAGTTTTAAGAAATATATCTTGTTTTAAATTTGTTGCTTTCCCTTGAATATTAACCCAAGCTGTAGAGATGCATGCACTATTAATGCTGAGGGTTGTGTATTCACTCATAATTTTGCATTTTACCTCTCTCTTATATTGCTTTTTAAAAGTGATCTGTGGGAAACTTACATTTATTTCCTACATTGACAACCAGTTCTGTCAGGGAACCTCTATTAAGACCCAGATATTGTATTGATTTTGATAGTTTCAAGTTATATTTTCCCCTAAAACATTACTTTGTGATTTTAAATGCAGTAATGAAAAAGGACCCTGAATATGAAAGTCTTTTTAAAAACTCACATAGAAGGCGATTCCTTCTTTTCTGGGCATAAAGAAAGCACAACCTTGCATTATATTTATTCATGCATTTACAGCATTAATAAGGATTCATGTTAAACAGTGTGATGCTGTTAACTTACATTAAACAGCCTCATTTATGGAGTTTGCCTTTTTTCTTTGCTAGTTTCATGTTTTGATTTTTCTTCCTTTAAAAATATTTCTGTGAGTTTTAAATTTTTTTATAGCTACCATAAATTAGCAATTGGATTTTCTCTTCCATAAGCATTTATTTTATAAAACAGTTATTAGATGGCTAGTACAAAAGTCTCGTAGGTAGTTATCAGACATTAGGCTGTATCAGTCACCAAGCTCCTATTTGGGCATGAGTAAACCCTGAAGAAAGAATTAAAGGGAGAAGAATAAGAAATAGTTTGTAGATATGTAGGATAAGTTAAGATGGATGGATTTCTTTTTCTTGATATTCAAGCAAAAACATAGATGATACTTTAATTAAATTTCCAGATTTTTACAATACATAAGCATGTGTGTGTACTTATGCATGTGTATGGAGATGAGCTTTCATAGGTATTTCTCATTTTAGGTACTTGTATAGTATCTTAAATTTAGCCAGAGGAATGGCTCAAGCTCTTTTTAAAAATAAATTTATGATCCAGACCATAGAGCAGCAAACTCTATTTTGAAGGGCCAGGTAATAAAATATTTTCAGCTTTATGGCCTCAACAGTTCCTCAGCTCTGCCATTCTAGTACAAAAGCAACCATAAACAGTATGTAAATGAATGTGCTTATCTATGTTCAAATAAAACTTTATTTATGGACATCGAAATTTGATTTTCATGATGTTTACATGACAGAAGTTATTATTATAACCACTCATTTAAAATTGTCAAAACCATTCTTAGGTCATGGGTCACACAAAAACAAGTAGTGGCCTGGAGTTGCCTGTGGACTGTAGTTTGCCAGCCTGTGGTCTGGAGCACAGAATTACAGACTTCTTCTGACTTCAGCCACATGCTCTCTTTTCTGAGGATATAACATGTTAAGTATGAAATAAAGAATTTTAGTTTCTAGAATATTTTATGCTAAAATTGCTAATAACGAGTACACTATATGTTTTAGGGACTGGTTTAAAACTGTAAAGTTTTCATGTTTTCTTTTAGTGAAATTTGGCTTATTGAAGAGAATCTCCTTTTTGACTATATTTCTTGCAGTATATGAATTCTAAGTTTTAACATTGGGATGTTTGGGATTTCCTAGTTAAGTGGGAAAAAAGTGATGTGCTTGTGACATTGTATTTTTCTACACATGAAAAGAGTTTCCATTTTACTTACAGTTAATAAATACTAGTTTAGCTCTGACTGGTGTGGCTGAGTGGATTGGGCATTGTCTGGCAAAGCAAAATGTTGCCGGTTTGATTCCAAATCAGGTCACATGCTTCAGTTGCAGGCCAGGTCCCTGACATCAGTGTTTCTCTCCCTCACTTTCTCCCTCCCTTCCCCTCTCTCTAAAAATAAATAAACAATACTGGTTTATCTAGATTAAGCTTTAATATTGTTGCTTTCTCATTTGATATGTTTTCTTTATAAGTACTGTAAGTAAGACATGAAAGTATTTTATTTTAGGACTTACAGTCAAGATGGAGGTATAGGTAAACATGCTTTACCTCAACACAGAACTATAACAAAAAATACAACTAGACCACAAAACAAATATCACCCAGAATTGTCAGAAAATTGAGCTATGTGGAAGTCCAACAACCAAGGATCTAAAGAAGCCACATTCATCCAGATGGGTGGAGGCATGGAGAGGCTTGGAGACAGGAACGGGTGGTCCCACATCCATGTGTGGTGGATAAAGAATGGGAGGGATGCCTTGGGAGCAAGGAATCCCAATCCCAGTCCAGACCATCCAGCCCAGGGTTCCACTGGCAGGAAGATAAGTCCCCATAACTTCTGGCTGTAAAAATCAGTGGGGGTTGGGGTAGTAGAAAAAAATTACAGTATTCTCAAGAGACTTAAGACCTGCAATGGACTTAGGACTCATGCAGACCCACCTTCTCTGGGATTCAGCACCAAGGCAACAGCTGGGAGAGCTCCAGTGGCATATGGGGAGGAAATGAAGTGTTAGTGCCAGGATACAGCTTACTCCCAGGCAACACTCAGAGGCCAGGCAGTGGCATTGTCCCCCACACAGCAACAGAGCAGTGACACAGGTTACCCTGCTCTGGTGATTACCTAAGTCTCTGCCCCATACAACGTAACAGGTACACCTTTCTACAATAGGCCACACTACAAAGATGGAGTGAAAGTAGCTCTACCTAATACCAGAAATAAACATAGGGAGGCTACTAAAATGAGGAGACAAAGAAATATGGTGCAAATGGGAGAACAGAATAAAACTCCAGAAAAAGGGTAAAAGAAATAGAGATAAGCAACCTATCAGATAAGCAACCTATAAGTTCAAAACACTTATTATCAGGACGTTCCAGGAACTCACTGGGTAATTCAACAGCATAAAAAAGACCCAGGCAGAAATGAAGGTTGCATTAAATAAAATAAAGAAAAGTCTGTAGGGAACCAGCAGTGGAGAGATGAAGCTGAGAATCAAATCAACGATTTGGAACACATGGAAGGAAAAAACATTCAGTCAGAACAGCAGGAAGAAAAAATTTTAAAAAATGAGGATAGGCTTAGGAATCTCTGGGTCATCTTTAAATGTACCAACATCCAAGTCATAGGCATGCCAGAAGGAGGGGAGGAAGAGCAAGAAATTGAAAACTTACTCAAAATAATGAAAGAAAACTTCCTTAATTTGGTGAAGCAAATAGCCATATAGGTCTAGGAAGCACAGAGAGTCCTAAACAAGATGAACCCAAAGAGGACCACACCAAGACACATCATAATTAAAATGCCAAAGGTTAAAGATAGAGAATCATAAAAGCAGCGAGAAAAGCAGGCAATTACCTACAAAGGAGTTCCCATAAAACTGTTAGCTGATTTTCTCAAAAGAAACTTACAAGCTAGAAGGGGCTGGCAAGAAGTATTCAAAGTCATGAAAGGCAAGAACCTACATCCAAGATTACTGTATCCAGCAAAGCTATCATTTAGAATGGAAGGGCAGATAAAGTGCTTCCCAGACCAGGTAAAGCTAAAGGAGTTCATCACCACCAAGCCATTATTATATGAAATGCTAAAGGGAATTATATAAGAAAAAGAACATCAAAACAATGAACTTTAAAATGGGAATAAATTCACAACTAATAATTGAATCCAAATAACTAAGCAAACAAACAGAACAGAAACAGAATCATAGATATGGAAATCCTTTGGAAGGTTATCAGTTGGGAGGGGGCAGAGGGGGTAGTAGGGGAAAGGTGCAGGGAGTAAGAAGTATAAGTTATAGGGACAAAATAGACAGTGGTCTGTTAAGAACAATATAGGACATGGAGTAGCCAAAGAATTTATATGCATGACCCATGGACATGAACTAAGGGGGTGGATTGCTGGAGGGAATGGGGGTACCAGGTAGAGGGGGGCAAGGGGTAAAAAAGTTGGGACAAGTTTAATAGCATAATCTATAAAATACATATTTAAAAAGATAAAACAAGATGGTGTGATATGGAGGGCAAAGGGGGGAGAAGGTGTCCATGATAAACAATAAAAATTAATAAAAAAATCAAAGTATTTTATTTTAAAATGAGATTATTTATTTTTTTAAATTATTGTTGTTCAATTACAGTTGTCTGCATTCTCCCCCCTGCTTCCCCCCTCCCCCTTGGTCTGTCCATGTGTCCTCTGTAGTGGTTTCTGAAAACCCTTCTCCCCATAGTCCCCTCCCCCGCTCTGGCTATTGTTAGATTGTTCTTAATTTCAGTGTCTCTGGTTATGTTTTTCTTGCTTTTTTTCTCTTGTTGACTATGTTCCAGTTAAAGGTGGGATCATATGGTATTTGTCCCTCACCACCTGGCTTACTTCACTTAGCATAATGTTCTCCAGTTCCATCCATGCTGTTGCAAAGGGTATAAGCTCTTTCTTTCTCTCTGCTGTGTAGAATTCCATTGTGTAAATGTACCATAGTTTCTTGATCCATTCATTGCCGATGGGCACTTAGGTTGTTTCCAGCACTTGGCTATTGTAAATTGTGCTGCTATGAACATTGGGGTGCATAGGTTCTTTTGGATTGGTATTTCAGGGCTCTTAGGGTATAATCCCAACAGTGGAATTGCTGGGTCAAAAGGCAGTTCCATTTTTAGTTTTTTGAGGAAATTCCATACTGTTTTCCACAGTGGCTGCACCAGTCTGCATTCTCACCAACAGTGCACTAGGGTTCCCTTTTCTCCGCATCCTCTCTGACACTTGTTTGTTGATTTGTTTGTGATGGCCATTCTGACCAGTGTGAGGTGGTATCTCTAAAATGAGATTTTTTAATGTAAAACTTAATTTCTCAACTTTCAAGTTATTGGAATAAACAATTTGGTGTAGGTTTTGTCTGTACTTTTGATTTCTTCAGAGACATCTACAGCACAGTGTGTTTCCAATACTTTACTATATAAAATTCCAACATGTTGACTTTACGCCTGGCCACTAAATTAAAAAAATGAAATTAAAATAATGTTTCATTTTAAAAAAATGAACACTACCTGCTATTATTTCTTTTACTTATGTTTAGAATCTTATATTTATAAAAACCTTAAACTTTTTATACCTTAGCAAGCAATTAGTGACCCTGTGCTGTGTGTGAGGGCCATACTTTGCATATACTAATGTTCACTCAGTGTGGAATTAGGTGAATTTTCCTATGCCCAGACTTTTAATGACATTAGAGTATAGTTTCAACGTTAAGTGATGGAAAGTTTAAGAATTTTGTAGAAGTAAAATTTTATTTTAACAAATATTAAGGAGATATATTCTGTGTAATAAAGCAGTTGCTTTGGTAGATCGCTTTCCCATATAATTTTTATGGATCTGACTGGAATAATTTAAAATGAAAACATGACTTTTCTCTTTATATCTGTTAAACTCAAGTTTTTAGCACAAAACCTATTTGTATGATCTTTCACTGTAGGCTAGGAAATTGTTCTTAGTGGTAGGATAGAGTTTTGTAAGGATTTTTTTTTTCTTCTGTCAATAGTAATGCTCTTAAAACTTTGCACTTCTGAAACTATACTGATACCTCCTAAACCCATCTGAAATTCTTTTCCAAATATCTCCAATAAACATTTTCCAGTGAACCCAGTAATTTACAACAAATAAAGTTGTTTGGCTGGAGGAATGTCATCTGTTCTCTCTTGAGATTATACAACTGGTTTTGATTTTGAAACCAGAACTCAACATTATTCCTTTGTCAGAGCATTTAGATAATAAAATTTCTGTAAATTAATTAGTTTAATAAAAGTTCAGTTTTAATATAATAATTTGGTTTACTTTAGGGTTTTGTCATTAAATTCTCCTTAGAGCAAAATGTCCAAAGCCCAAATATACTGCTTTCTATCCCTTAGTTTGATTATTAGTAGTGTCTTATTTTTATAGTGTTTAAAATTTAAAATATATAGAATCAGAGATACCTAGAATAGAGCAGCACCGTTTATGGGAAACTCAATACTGGAGACTAGAAGAAAAATTTCTTAGACATACATATTGAAGGCTTTCTATAAAATCTTCCAAACAATTGTTGCTAAATTTCAACATGATTCATTTGCCTTCATTAAATGGATTTTAATTTCTTTCTCTAGAAAGGGAGTTCTGGGAATTATGTAACAAGTGTAATTTGATGAGACCAAAGCGTTCCCATCACTGCAGCCGCTGCGGCCACTGTGTTAGGAGAATGGATCATCACTGTCCATGGTAAGAAATGAATAATTTACTTTAGGAAAAAACTAGTAAAAATGTATCATGCCCTGGCCAGGTGTCTCAGTTGGTTGGAACGTCATCCTGTACCCTGAAAGGTTGGGGGTTGACTCCCTCTCAGGGTACGTACCTAGGTTGTGGGTTCAATTCTCGGTTGGGGCGCGTGTGAGAGGCAACTGATCAACATTTCTCTCTCACATCGATGTTTCTCTCCCCCCTCCTCTCCCTGTAAAAATCAATAAGCATATCTTTGGGTGAGGATTAAAAAATAAAAGAAAATACAAAATAAATTGTAGTACTTAGCAGATTTAAACAAAAGTTATATTAAGGTGATGTAGTTTAAAAGCATCTTTTAATAAGCATACCTTTTTGATATGACTCTGTGAGCTCCCAAAGTCATTTTTTCAGAGAGATTCTGTCTTTTCTAACAAAGAGATACTTGATTAGAAAGCTAAGAATTAACGTGCATCCCAAATATACACGTTAGAACTAAGGTAATTATATTAAATGAGACAATGTATGTAAAGCATTCTATACAGTGTCTAAGACTTAGAAAGTACTTAAATACTAGCTCTCGTTTCTAACTGTTATGAACCACATGCATTCCATTGTTTGTATTTCCTTTCCCATTTGTTAACACATTTCAGATACCTTGAAATACCTCATTTCTCCCCCTTTAAGCCTTTTTAGTATTAAGTACTTTAGGTATTAACATACACACATGTTGGGTATGTGTAAGTAGTAATTAGCTGATTCTGCTAATCTGCCAACATTTTTGGACAATAGGGGGCACTCTTGTAATATTTAAAGAAAATGTTTAGTTGAGAAACAGAATTTTTCAAACAAATGCTATGAGAATTCTGCATTGTATTTCATTTCAAAGCTGTGACAGAAATCTGTGAACAAGAAATTGTATTTAATTTTGTTTTTCTAAAGTGGAATCTGTATAAATATTTAAAGTGGTATAGTGTAGCACTTTATAAATATATGTATATACATCTATATGTTTGTACACGCATGCATGTATTCAAAGTTAACTATATAATGGGCTTGTTAAATTTACAACTGCATTTATCTAAAGTTGACTCTAGGGAAAAGTTTAGTTTTGCCTAATAATGCTAATCAGTTTAGAGTTTCCCTCATTTTTTGATAACTTACTTCGATAGCACAAGTTATTAGCAAGTTTTTAGTGGAAATTTGGGTTTTAATGTAAATTGATTACTTAAATAGGGTGTAGTTTCCTGAGATTAGGAAAAAATAAAAGCATTTGAGGCAAAAGCACTGTTACTATCTATCTATATCTATCTATCTATCTATACACACACACACACACACACTTTATCGAAAGGATTGTATAGTGTATAACATATAATTGGTCTTTAAAAATGTGCCTTGAATTTAAACAGATTAATTCTCAAGTGTTTTTTATACCTCAGTGATCTGTTAACAATTACAATAGTAATAGATAAATAAAAGCTGGTAAACTGCTAAGTGGCAATCACACTGAAAAACTCAATTTTATACACTTTGTAGAGCAATGCTCTGATTAAAAATATAATAAATGTTCATATATAGTTGGATAGTGATACTTCCTTTTAAGAGAATGGAATAGTTTAAACTTAAAAACATAACCAATGAATTAAGAAATGTTTTGTGATACTATTTATTTACTTTTAGGGAATAAAGATGAACTCAGTGACAAAATAAAGTTCTATGTCGTCTACACTCTAAGACTGGGATGAGTTCCCTGTTTCTAGGCCTCTTGTTTCCAGTTTAGTCAGCTTTTCAGAATATTGGTGGGAAGAAGAGAAGAAGTAGAATGAGTTGGAGGATAGGAAAGGAGGGTGGACCAGGGGGCCCAAATTGAATGAGGGATTTTCATGATTGAATTCCCTAATCTAGAGCACTGTTGAGATATACAGTGAGGGGAATTATACAGTGTAAATTGGAAATAAGGAGAAATTTTGTTATTTTCAGAAACTGCATTGTTGTAGCTGCCTAACAGCTTTAGATTTGGAGGTCCGTTCTCAGATCAGCCTAAGATTTTCTCTATTTCTGGCTGTGATCACTCTTTCTATGTAGTTTGTTACCAAAAGGACTCTGACATACATTGAGTACCTTAGTGTTTCTTAAAGCCCTCCGGTTAAGGAGGCTGCCATGATCGTAGCAGTTGTTTCTCAAATGTAGGGGGACAAGAAGGACAGGACAAGGACAGGCCATCTTTTAAGCAATATCTATTGGAAAGTATTTTTGAGTATATATGTAAACACACTTTTCTGATAGCCCTGCTTATGAATAACAAAACACAGGAAATTTTCTTCTTAGTAAAGCATGAGCTCTTAAGTCTAAGAAATGCCTCTGCAAGGTTTTCTGTTCAGTTCTATATCTGATTTTTAAAAATAGTTTAAGTTAGAAATTGAGCCTATTATAGAACTTTTTTCAAACAGTGGTAGTATAATACTATATTGAAATAAAAACATTTGTTCAGGGTAACTTATAGTTTTGAACTAGGTTTTCTACTGGAATTGTAAAATATTTTGAAAATTTGGGTACAATAAATTTTGGAACAATAAAACATTCAGCTTGCATTAGCTTTGAAAATTTTGGGATTCTAGCATTAATCATTTTTCCTAGTTATGGTTCTTCACTGTTGAATTGCTAGAAGCGTAGCATTAAGAATTTGTAAATAGATGTGAATATGTTTATTTTTAGCAACTAAAGATAGCTTTTAAAGTAAGAAAATTGTGAATGCTTAAGCAGTTATGTCAGATTAGCAGGTTTAAGCTATTTTTACTGTCATTCAAATTGCTCTTTAAGCTAGAATGCTGTAATGGAAGAGCAATATATGGAAGAGGGTTCTAGTTTCTTGGCCACTGACTAACTGTACGTCCTCTAGCAAGTTTCTTAACTTCGTACATCTTTGGTAGATTTAACTCCTTTGTTCCTGTTTCCACATCAGTGGAACAAGGAGACTGCATCTGCTCTTCCTTCCTGGCTGGGTGGTTGTGAGCTGAGGGGGGATCATGGGCTTCCTTTTGTAAAGTATCAATAGAAAATGCTTTACAAATGTGAGATGGCATGTTTATATCTTTTCTTATGCACTGTTTGCTTTCAGTTTTGAGTGACTTCAGCCTATCTCCATGAAGTTAAGCATATAAGAAGTTCTTTGTGTTTATTTTTAGTTTACCAATTCTGAAATTAACATCTTATAAAAGTTTAAAATTTTGTTTTTTATTTTTTCTTCAGGATTAACAATTGTGTTGGTGAAGATAATCACTGGCTCTTTCTGCAGTTGTGTTTCTACACTGAACTTCTTACTTGCTACGCACTGATGTTTTCTTTCTGCCACTATTATTACTTTCTTCCACTAAAAAAGCGTAACTTGGTAAGAAATGTCTATGTCCATTGTGTGAGAGCAGCCGCAGCACGCAGTTGTTTACATGTGGTTCCTGTTTAAGTGCAGGGGCTGGGGAGCAGCAGATAAACCCCCAAATTAATAGATTTTAAAATACGGGATTGAGAAAGTAGACCCTAATCAGACATTTCCTTTTCACCAAATCCATTTATGATTACTTGTTAATGTTGAATGACTTTCACTAAAAAGCAACATAATAGATCTTTCGATATGTATGTTTTGGTTTAAAATATCTGCAATAATGAAAGACAGTGAAAAATGTTAACATTTCTTTTCAGGAATAAAAATATACTTAATATTTTCAGGTTTTTCAAAGGAACTTTATCTGGATGTGGAAAAGGACTTCCCTGCCCAACTTTTAACAGTAGCAATATGTGAGATGCTTCAGAGAGCTGTTATGTGTGCCGCTTGAGGCAGGGCAGTGCGTTTCCTGTTTTGTAGAGGAACTGCAACAGGTGTTAGTGATACCTGCCCAAATAGGAGCACCTAGGAATTTTAGGTCCTTGACTACGTATCAGCACTGTGTTGTGAGCATGTCATTTTAATTCTCTAATGCTCATAACATCTACTTGAGGTGGGTACAGTCGTTCCCCATTTTTATAGATAAGGAAACAGACTAACACTTTAAGTAAGTAGGTACTGAAGACACAAAACTTAGGAGTGATTATTCACCTGGTTTTAGTTGTAGAGCTGGGATCTGAACTTGATCTTGTGTTTTTGGAATCTTACTGGTGTGTTTTGTGTGTAGAGCTGGGTTTTTTTTTTTAGCCTGATATTATTTGGACTTTGTGTTTTTAAAATACTGTGTGTGTGTGTGTGTGTGTGTGTGTGTGTGTGTCAGAGAGAGACAGACAGCCAGAAACATAGAATGTGCAGGTGTGCAAATGTGCATATGAGAAAACAAGGGGAGGAGAGAGGGAAGAAAGAAAGAAATGCTGATAGAAAAGGGGAATTTTTCTTTCTTATATATATTATTTAAATTTCTTATATTAAAAACAAGTTCAGTGTACATATAATTACATTTTGGAATAGGGAGAGCGTGAAAGGTCTTTAAGTTCTATGTATTTATATCTTTTTGTACACATGATCATTTTGTATAATTAAAGAGGATATTTGCTCTTATTTCTAGGCTGTGATTATGCTTATTAAATATAGATCGATCAATTAAAATAAGTTACTAGTAACTGAAAAAGTCCAGTAAGTAGAACTTCAAACGTCAGTGTTTGACATTTTCACACTTGGTATTTTGTGCATGCTAGTACAATAATTTTAGGAATGTTTTGTTTTATTTATAGAATAATTTCTGATATAATTTGTACTATACTTAGATTATATAAAATATTATACATATTTCCTCAAGAGTAACCTGTTTCAAATAATTGAGCCTAATAAGAAAAATATTAAAATAAAATTCCCCAGTAAGATTAAGGTCATAATTTTTTAAACAGTGGGAGAGAAAAAATTTAGTGATGTTAATGAAAACCTAATAGAGGTTCTCTAGTGGGGGAATGCATTGTATTATCTTGGAGGAACTGGCAAACTGTGGGCCTTGGGTTAAATTAGACCCTCCGCCTATTTCTGTAAATGAGGTTTCACCGAAGCACAGCTACTCTCTTATTTGTTTACATGTCGTCCACAGTTGCTTTTGTGTTACAACAGCAGAGATGAGTAATCACAACAGAGACGTATGACCCGAAAAACCTAAAATATTAACTGTCTGGATCTTTGTGTTGAGTTTGCCAATCCATGGTAGTGGAGTGGCTTTGTATACAGACATACCTAGGTTCAGAGCCTGGCTTTTCTTATTATATGTATAACCTTTGACACATCATTTAGTCTTCCTGAATTGCAATGTCTTCTTCTGAAAATGTGAATAATCATGAGATTAAATGAGATAACACATGTAAAAGTATCTGCTGTATAATAGACACTTAATTTATGTTATATTTGATTTTAATGAAAGCTATCAGATAGAAGGGACAATTTTTCTTTGGCCTTTTTAATGGAAATTTTACAGACAGTTTAACAGTATTAGTGGGGGGTTTATCACATATTAGAGACATTTCAATACTCAACAATACAGTGATAATATTTGACTGAGGGATTAGACATTTGAAATGACTAAATATAATTTCCTCTCCAAATGAAAGGTAGAAACTCTGGAAGAATTATTACTACCAATTGATTTTTTAAGTGGAAAAACTGATTATAGGTGATAATATTTGAATACTTAGAAATATACATATTATATTTGCGTACATTTTGGATGTTGACACAATAATAGCAGCATAATAAAACTTTATTAAGAGATTACAATCTAGAAGGAAAAGATTAAAAAATATGTATAAGTTGAGTTTTAAAAATTTAAACCAGATTTTCCTTATAGCAGTCAATTGTAGAAGCAATACAGGTGATTTTTAATTTTTAAAAATCATAAAAATATTATCCAATTGGGTTACTACATAATAAAATAATTAGCTCGCTCATATCGATTGTAAGTAAGCTCCATAAATAGTAAGCAATAAGTTATAAATAGGTCTGGAGACCTGACAGGGTTTTCTAGTAGTGCTGAGCAGGAACTGTTCTCTTAGTCCAAGTCATAGAATATCCTATTGGATTGAGTAGGATGCTTTCATAATTACCTTCATGTGTAGAGAAAAATGAAACTTTTGAAACCCAGAGAGGTTATGTTATGACATTTTGAAGATTGTTTTGAGGAATCTAGTATGTTTTAATCTTGTTTATGATATATTGTCTGAATGAATGAAGTGATTTATATATTAACAAGTTAAGTATGTTGAGAACTTTTCAAAAAGACAATTTTGTTTGACTCTTCTAAATTCATGAAAAGAGAATGTTTATTATTGGTGTTTCTAACCTGCTTAAATTTACTAGAATAAAGCTAAATTCTAGGACCAGAATTATAACTAAGCCTGGAGAAAATGCAATATTTTATAGTTTATGTATCTCCAAGTATTCCAAGAATCTGAAGCAAACCAAATGTTCAGTGGGCACTGAACATTCATTGAAATAAGTTCTAGTCACATCATTGCTTTAGATATTGATTATTTTAAGTGATATTACTAGCTGCATACAATATTACAATTCTAATATCTTTCTGGATTGAATGGATTGACTCTTGTATCATTATAAATACCTCTTTATCTGTAGTAATGATTTTTTTTATTAAAGTATTTTTTCTGTTATTAGTTTGCTATATTAACTTTTTGGGTTAGTATTTTCTGTCTTTTTACTTTCAGTCTGTGTCAGTTGCTATGTCTTGTCTTTGTGTCTTGTAGACATCAACTATTTCATTTTTAAAATCCAGTGTGAAAACCTTTGTCTTCTGATTAGAATACTTAGTACATGTTTGTTTAATATAACCGATACTAATGCTATCATTTTGCTATTTTCTGTCTGACTCATCTGTTCTTATTTTATGTTTTTCTCCTTTTTTTGCCTGCTTTGGAATTTTCAGTTTAAAACAATCCAATTTCTCTCATTCTGATGGCTTTTATTTTTTTGTTTTTCTTTTAATGATTTTCCAGACATGAAAACATTCTTCCTTGATTTTTTGAAGTTTAATGGAATTAGTATTTTGATCATTGCTCAGATATCAAATGCAGTAGCCATAACACTTCCTTATCATCATCATTTTTGGTATTGTGGGGTATAAAATAAATGTAGGGCTAAAAGACATGTAAGACATTATTATCGTTTATGTATTATGTGTTGTATATGTTGTATAAAGTCAGCTTTCATTTAGAGTTATCTAAATATAGATGCTTTTCCTAGGTCTTCATGACTTCATAAATGTCTAAACTTCTTTCTAGGAATTTTTTTCCTGCCTATTGATGCATATCTAGTAGATCAAATTTTCCTAATTTGGGTTCACCTGAGAATATTTTGATTTCTTTTTAACTTTTGAAGAATTTATTTGCTTGGAATAGAATTATAGGGTGGAGTTATTAAGGATGTTATCCCATTGTTCCATGGTTTTCATCATTTCTGTTGTAAAGTTAGTTGTGAGTCTTATTGTTACTTCATTGAAATAATGTATCTTTTCTTTGGCTGCTTTTATGATTTAGTTAATTAGTTAATTATTGTATTTTAGCTTTATTGAGGTATAACTGACATATAAAAGTATAAATAATTAAATTGTACATTAAATTGTACACAGTGTGATTTGATATACCACACTGTGAAAGGATTCCTTCACCTAGTTAATTAGCACATCCATCACCTTGCAAATTTATCTGTTTGTTTTTGAGTACATTCAAATTCTACTCTCTCAGCTAATTTCAGGTACACAATACAGTGTTATGAACTGTGGTCATCCTGTCTTACATTAGATCTGCAGATCTTACTCATCTTACCGCTAAAGACTGTACTACCCTTTCAACAACCCTGTTTCCCACAGCCCCAGCCGCCGGCAACCACTTGCCTTTCTGTTCCTATGAGTTTGAACTTAAAAATTTTTTAAAAAATAAATTCCACATATAAGTGATGCTATGAAGTATTTATCTTTGGCAAATTTCAATTAGTATAATGCCATCAAGATACATCCATGTCATTGCAGATTTTCTTATGGCTTAATAATATTACATTGTGTGTGTATACCACATCTTATATATTCATCCGTTGATGGACACCTAGGTTGCTTCCATATTTTGGCTACACTTATCTCTTGTTTTTTGATGATGGCCATTTTAACAGGTATGAGGCGATATATAGTAACTTTGATTTGCATTTCCCTGGTGATTACTGGCATTGAGCACATTTTCATGTAACTGTTGGCCAACTGTATGACTTCTTTGGAAAAATGACTATTCAGTGTCTTTCCCCATTTTCTAATTAAAAAAAAAGGTTTTTGCTGTTGTATTGTAGTACTTTGTATATTTTGGATATTAACCAATTATCAGACAAGTGATTTGCAGGTACTTCCCTCCTCCCCGTTTCATAGGTTGTCTTTTTATTTTGCTGATGGTCTCTTTTGCTGTGCAGAAGCTTTTTAGTTGGATGAAATGCCTCATTTTCATTTCTGATTTTATTTGAGTAATTAAATATTTGTCTACTTTGTTTATTTTTTCAAAAAAAACCAGCTTTTAGTTTCCTTGATTTCTTTTCCTCATCTTTTTAATCTCTCTCTCATTTATTTCTACTCTTTGTCATTTTCTTTGTTCTAACTTTTGGCTTGGTTTTCTTTTTCTAGTTATTCCCCTTTTTTGGACATGCAGTGGAAGAAAGTTATCTTGATTCAGTCAGCAGTGTATATATAACAAATATTTACAGAACGTCAGTCTTAATACAGCAGTTCTTTTGGTGATGACATTTATTGTCTTGAGACAGTAATTGGAATAACTGGTTTTCAGGTCAGATCTGTTCTGTCATACTGTATAGCAAATATTTCTAAGGTTACATAATAGAACATTGTGCTTACCATAGCAGTTCTTTTAATGATGACATTTATTGTATTTATTATAAAGGTAGACAGTAATTTCAGTATAAAAGTCACCATTGACATTTAAAAAAATAAATTTGTGTACTGGAATATTCTTCAAACAGTCCTGCTCTATAAATTTTGTTTTTTCTGAGTCCTTTCCGGTATCTCTGTCATATTGAAATTTTGTAAGGATTTATGATTACTAGGCTTTGTCTTTGTGAAAGACTAGTTCCAGTTTGCCTTTTCTCTTATAATGTAGTCCTTCAGGATTCTCAGCTGAAAAACTGAGGTGCTTACTATAGGTTGTGTCCTGTTACTGTTTCCCAGTTCTGTGATGTTGTGAAAAGCTCCGAGCCTCCTCTTTTACTCAGTCTTTCATACGTACTGCTTATGAATTGCCAAGTACCTTCAAGTAAAAGGCAGTGCAGAATGTGGGAATAACCTTAATGCATTTCTGCTCTCTGAGATCTTGACCCTTTAAGTCCTAGCTAGTTTGGCTACTTTCCAGTGTCTTCAGTCAAGCAATTTATTTATCAATTAGTTAGATTTTAACTGGCTTTTGGTGGTGTTCTTGTTGGGAGGGTTAGTCTCATATAATCTCTTCCCTCAGAGGTATCATTGGCAAGGACATTTTGTTTAAAAATTTCTTCCCAAATGGTTCTAATCAGTGCTGCCTAACTTCACAACTCCAGCTTGCAAAACTCAGTCAAAGTCTGTGTAAACAGTACCCTGTGGAGTTGTGCAGAACAATACTTCTGTAGTCGTAAGGTTTGAGAACTGTGCTGTAAGTAATGAGACTTGTGATGGACTTTATAGTGAGGTAGAGATTAACCAGATGGAGAGATGAAGGAAGTTGTTGCTGGACAAGAAAAGCCTTGAGACAGTAATTGGAATAACTGGTTTTCAGGTCAGATCTGTTCTGTCATACTGTATAGCAAATATTTGTAAGGTTACATAATAGAACATTGTGCTTACTATAGCAGTTCTTTTGATGATGACATTTATTGTATTTATTATAAAGGTAGACAGTATCAGTAATTTCAGTGTAAAAGTCACCATTGACATTTAAAAAATAAATTTTTATACTGGAATATTATTCAAATAGTCCTGCTTTATAATTTTTTTTTCTGAGTCCTTGCCGGTATCTCTTTCATTTTCCTCTAAAACAACCAAAAAGCTATATGCAGCTCTTAGTTTTGTTTGTAAAGCTAACATAGTGTCAGAAATCTCATGCATTCTCCTTGTTACTCTTTTCATTATTTGGGATACAGCATAAAGATCTTCAATGATCCTCATTATCTTTGGAGATTGTATTAATTACTACTGTGCATCTTTCTTGTGGCAATAATAGTACAATTAAAGTATGCCATCGACTTTGACCCTATATTCTTCTGTCAGCCAGGGTAAGTGAAAGCTTTAGTCTGCTTTTTCTTTATGCCTTTTCAGGTAGATAGATGGCAGCATAGTACCTTTGCTAGTGCATCTTTCAATTCTAAACCTGAGTGCTTATTCTCTAGGTGGGAAAAGAAAGTGTTAACAATTCAAGTTTTTGTTTTGTTTTAAGATGAAAGGGTTTATTCATTAAACAAGAAAAAATGAATTGGCCTTTAAACTGTGTTGTAATGGCACTTATATTTAGTAGAAAAGTGGTGCATTTTGGTTGGGCTAATGGGAAAGAGCAAACTGAAAGAAAGCAGTCTGTTCACAGACTCTGGGAAATGAAGGGTTTGGGACACTTGATTTTCTTCCATGTCTCTCTCCTCTTAGCTTTTTCTTTTCAGGGGAGTTCCTTATGTGCTGAATTGTTTAACCGCTTTGCAGTTCCCCACTGTTTTTCAGAGTAACTTCATGCTTTTTAGATTTCTTCGTAATAGTTACTTTTAAAATAGCCGCCTCTCTTGTATTTTTAGGGATTTATATGTTTTTACTGTGTGAAGTTTTGAGGAGGTACTTAATATATCCTTTAATGATGGGAGGAGGTAGTAAGATTCATAGGAGATAAGGAATTTATTCATCATGAATCATTGCCCAAAGTAAGGACTTATTTTTAAGCTATAAATATTGATTTATATTCTGTCTTATACTAAAAGAGGCCTACAAACCTATGGAGAATTAATATTATGATCTTCTTTGTAAATAGTAACTTTAAAAAATCTCAAAACTCTCAAGAATAAGACAAAATTCATATCTACAAAAATTTCAGAAACTTTTAAGGAATAGATGTCTAAATAAATGGGATAAATTAAATATTTTTAGTTAGAATCACAGGATCCAGACTCAGTAAAGATTGTACACTTTGAGACAATTGAAAAAGTTTTTCAGATGATAAATGTCAAATTAGTTTGACCATCATTTTCATGTGTAATGCCAATATAATGTTAAATTTTACTTAAACCACTCTTGAAACCGATGTCTTGGTTTAGTTATTGAGGTGAAAATCATTTTAAAATTATAAAAACCTGCCATTTATAGAGTGTTTTGTCATTTTTAATGAATAAAAGAGGTAGATATTAAAGAAACTAATTTTCTTTGACCAAGGTCCATATTTGATTATTTTTCACACAGTCATTTTAAATGTTTATAAGCAAATGCCTGGTCTTTTGGCATATTTTAAAATTATAATAATATATTTCATTTTAATATATGCCAGTTTTTTTCCAAAACCAATATTAGAAATTTATAGCTTTTTAATTAAATATGAAGGAAGGTATCACTATATTTAGAGTATACTTTCTAAAATTATTTTTCATTTGTTTTATGAATATTTCATTAGTCATATATTTAATAATTTTTACTTTATATTCTGGATTTGTAAGCCTTCGAAGAGTGAAAAACGTAGAGGATAAGTAGTAGGTTCCCATTGCATGGACATGGTGATCGAGATTCCCAGAGGTCCACTAGGCAGAGGTGGGATTTGGGACAGTTTCTGCTATTCTCTCAGTCAGTGTCTCTTTAGTGGTACCACCAGGCTGTTATTCCACTTTTTGTAGCAATGTTCATTTAAAAAAGAAAAAAGCATTAAAAATACTCAAGCATCACAAAATCTACTCTTCAGATAAAGCTCGTTGAAGCTCCTGATTGTCAAATTCATACTTTGTTGTTTTCATTTTTTATTGAGGTGACCATTTTTAGTAGATTAATGTATAGATTATCAGAATGCATCTTTTAAAGGCATTTTAGTATATTAAAGATATTTTTAAAAATATATACCTGCTGGCAGTCACATGTTGTAGGCAATACTGCCTCTCTACTTGGGAAAATAAGAGGTTTTTTTAAAAAATAATTTGTGGCTTCTAGTGTAGAGATTATGCAACTAATCATTTATGACATACCACTTTATTTCTAAAGTTACATCTGTTCAATTGTTTTTAAATGAAATAGATTCAGATAATTTCTAATTGATTCTTTTATACTTACTTTTATGTGACAGTCAAAAACTAATATTCTGACTGCATTTAATACTATGGGGAGAGTGACAGAAGGAGGGAAGGAGGAGAGAGAATTTGAATAGAGGACGTGCTGCCAATAATCAGAAGAGGAAAATAAATAATGTTTAGCAGTCCAGCCAGCTTTTCAGCTATGAAGGTACATTATTGTTATTCCAATTAGCTCATATCTAATAATGTTGCTAGGGATTTGATGTCAGATATAACCATGCCACAGAATTATTTGTCCAACAAAATTGTTTTTTGGCTAACAAAGACTAAAAATAGCTATAAGACCTGGTTACAGATAGCTTGCATATTGGTAAATCTCTTTATAATTCATCTTAATATTTTATATAATCAATCTTAAAGTATCCTGAATGCTTCTATTATTTATTGCTATTTATAAAAATATTTTAGGCTTTATTCAATAACCTATTTTTTTTTATAGCTACGTAAAACCACTCATTCATTGTGGTCACTTTAGAATGGCTATAATTGCTGCAACGTGTGTAGCATTTTGGTTTTTTTTGGCAAGAGTAGTCAAGAATAGCCAAGAATAGTGTGGATTTAAGATAAATATGAAATGAAAATTATTTTTAATGCCAGTACTAAGTTAATTTGGCATTTTTGTTCATGTATCCCGAAATGCCAGTCCCTTGGTAAAATTTTCCTTCCTTCCTGTCTTCCTTGGAAGGAATAATGTCAGATATATAATTAGTTTGTATTTGTAGGGGGGAAAAACCTGTTTAAAAACACCCTGTTATTCAAACAATTGTCAGTTCTTTGTATCACTGTATTCCTGTGCTTTGCCTGACATGTGGAACACAGAAACCTTTTGACAGATGTTGACCTTGCCATGCAGTACCAGTTCTGCTGAATATATGTCCTCATTAAATTTATTTTATGTAGTTAATTATTTATGAATATTATAGCATTTAGCATAAAAGATTTAGCAGTTTCTCTATAAGAATGTCTCAGTCACTTTGAGTTTAAATGGTATTACCCTGGTAGAAATTTTATTGTTTCACTCAGCTTTTACCAAGCACTATAGCATTGTATTAAATGGTAAAGGTAGGGAGGAAATACACTATCTTGTTTTCTTATTGAACTGCTCTAACTTTTCTAGAGTTTTTGGTGTGGAAATGTGGAAAGGCAGACAAAAGAAAAAACAAAAATTTTACCTTCACTCGTGCTCCTGGCTGTCTGGTGCCAGTGAAATTTGCTCTGCTAGAAAGCTTCATTTGTGTCGGTGTCAACATTTAATGTATTACCCTAAACACTCAGTGGTAGCTGTTAGGTATGAATAGTGATATTTTAAATTTCATTCAACTTTTACTAGGATTTAAGAAGAATGATAAGTGCATTTTACCTGTAGGATGTTTTACGTTTATTCCTTTTTTTGTTTATATGTGTTCTAAAATATCTTTTACTCTGTGGCTTACCTTTTCACTCTTAATTGTATTTTTTTATGAAAAGTTTTTAATTTTAATATACTCCAACTTGTTATTCTCTTCCTTTTTGAATTAGTGCTTTTTGGTTCAATTTAAGAAGTCTTTGTTATCCCCATGTTATCAATATACTTCTCCTATATTGTCTTCCAAGTATTATATTTTTCATATTCTCACCTGGAATTGATTTTTATGATTCTTATGAGGTAGGAATCAGGGTTTAATTTTTACATAGATAAGTGTCTAATTGATTTAGCACCATTCATTTAGATAATTCTTTCACTCTGAAATTCCATCTTTTCCATAAACCAAGATCCATATAGATGTGTATCTGCTTTTGGTTATTTTATAGTTCATTGGTGTATTTGTTTATCCTTGTGGTTATATCACACTCTCATAACTGTAGTTTTATAAATATCTTGTTATCCAGTAGAGGAGTGTTTTTAGCTTTGTTTTGCATTGTCATTACTCCAATAAGGAGCCTTTTTAAACATTTTCTCTCCTTCCCTCTATGAAGTTAAATACTAAGGAATAAGATTTTGTCAGGGAGGATTGATTCGCATTTGACCAGAGGCCATTGCGATAGCTAAGTTTGTTTTTCTCTTTAAGAACCAATATTCTCCCTCCTGGGGGTGGTACCACCCCACTGAGAATGGGGACAGTGGAACCTTGTGTGTGTGTGTTTATTTTTCATAGGAGTGGTGTGCTATTCTTGGTGTTTGTTCCTTTGAAATTTAGAAACAGCTTATTTAGCAATTTCTGCAAATCAAAACATAGTAAAACTGAAAAATCTTCCACCAGTAGAGTATAGACTCCACTAGTGGAGAATTTTTATTGCAATTGTATTCTGTACATCAGTTTGGATAGCTGACATCTTTACTGACTTTGCTGATCATAAGCATAGGACAGCTTTATGAAGAAAATTCCTTCAAGAAGAAATTGGAAGCATGGGTAGTGTTATAATAATGTAATATAACATTTTGTGCAAAGGGTATTAATATTTATAGATTTATCCATGAGTTCTAGCTCTATCAAATGTAACAATAAACAATAATGACAGTATTTCTTTATTTTTTAAAGATTTTATTTATTTATTTTTAGAAAAAGGGGAAAGGAGAGTGTAAGAGAGGGAGAGAAACATTGATGTGTGGTTGCCTCTTGCACGCCCCCAACTGGAGACCTGGCCCACAACCCAGGCATGTGCCTTGATTGGGAATGGAACCGGCAACCCTTTGGTTCTCAGGCCGGCATTCACTCCACTGAGCCACACCAGCCAGGGCTAGAAACTCTTTAAAAGAACAAAAAAGAAAATTGTCCCAAACTCATTTTATGTGTATAGCATATACTTGATGTCTAACCTATCAAGGATGATTAGAGAAAGAAAGAAAATTATAGACAAGTCTGATTATGAACATAGATAAACAACTCAGACAAAATATTAGCAAACTGAATCTGGTTATATGTAACCAGCGTGATGAAGTTGAATTTATTTTAGGAATGAAAGGTTCTTTTTACATTAGAAAAGCAGTCAGTATATTTTATTACATAAACAGATTAGGGAAAAAAGTCATATGTATGAAGACTGTGTATCAATGTATGAAGACAGATAAGATTCATCACCTATTCATGTTACTTACATTGTAGCAAACTAGACCTAGAAAACGGCTTTGATAAGATAAGTTTTTAAAAACACTTCCAAGCTAGGGGACAAGCTCTGAGTGCTCACGGTGCCACCTGCCATGGTCGTTATTGTCACACACATCGCTGGGGGTTCCAGTCAGTGAAGTGAGGCAAGAAAAATAAAAAATGGCATAACTCCTGAAAGAAAGAAAACTCTCATTGCTCTTAGATAATATAGTTGTGTAAATGATTTATCCATAGATGTTTTTGGATTTTTAAGAAAGTTAAGTGTAACTATAAAACAGTATTTAAAAATTCTCTTTCTATATGCTGACAAACAATGCTTTATACAATAGAAATTAATAGCAAAACTATTTATAATAGAATCAAGAACTCGAGGAAGTTCCTGAAATAATTCTGGCAGAAAAGTATAATACCTTTAGGGGGAAATTGTGAAGCTTAATATAGAGAATGTTATTTTTGTATGCATGTCTGAGGGTGTGTTGTAACTTGAAAATCTAATTTAAAAAATTTTATGGAAATATAAATTATTTAGAATAACCAAGACATTCTTGAAAATGAACAAGATGGGATGACTTGGCTAACTAGGTGTGGAGGCTTATGACAAAGCCACAGTCACTAAGGCATGTGCCATTGGTGCAGGGATAAATGAATAAACCAAGAGAACAGAAGGAAGAGCCCATATCAGACTCACGCATGTATGGTGAGTCTGATCATGCATGTATGGATACTTGACCTCTGATCACTGAGGAAGGGACAGCTCTTTAAATAATTCATCCTTGAATAATTGAATATCCATATAGTAAAAATAAATTCAGACCCCTATATTTCACTGCTCAAAAATGTAAATATCAATTTCAGATGAATTAATGACTTAAATGTGAAAGGTAAAACTATGACGTTTTTAAAGGCTTTAGAACAGGGGTGTCAAATTCACTTTTACCGGGGGCCACATCAGCCTTGAGGTTGCCTTCAAAGGGCTGAATGTAGAACTCCTTACCCCTAGTTAAGGAGTAGTTACATTTATGCAGTCCTAAAATTACATTCGACCTTTTGAAGGCAACCATGAGGCTGATGTGGCCCCCGGTAAGTTTGAGACCCCTGCTTTAGAAGATAATATAGGAGAATGTCTCTTTTACCTCACAGTTGGGAAGGATTTCTTGAATGGGAAATAAAAAACACTAAAGGAGGAGATTGATAAATTGGACTGCATTAAAATTAGAAACTTGAGGTTATCAAAAGACACCATAAAGACAGTGAAAAGGTAGATTCAGATTAGAGAAGATATTCGCAGTATGTAACTGAAATATATGTGTGTGGAGAATGAATCGGTAATCTTTACTTTTAGGGTAGGGTGAGGGAGAGAATGTGATGGGGAAGGAATGCACAGAGGAAAGGTTCTGTGGTTTTAAATGTTCTCATTCTTGAGAGGGTGGTCTCACTTGTCTCTAGACTGAACCTATGGTTTATGCATTTATCTGAATACGTTTCTTCTCACATTTCTTATCAAAAAAGTAAGAAGAAACGAAAACAAATACAGTTATTATGTTAGTTTGCTAGGGCTGCCATAACAAAATACCAAGAAGGGGAGGCTTAAGCAACAGAAATTCATTTTCTCACAGTTCTGGAGGCTAGAGGTCCCACATCAAGATGTCAGCAGGTTCTGATTTCTCTGTGTGCCTCTCTCCTTGACTTGCAGATGGCCACCTGGTCCTGTGTCCTCACATAGAGCTCTGTGCTAGAGCTTTCCTGGTGTCCCTTTCCGTTTCTGAATTTCCCCTTCTTACCAGGCCACCAGTTAGATTGGATTAGTGCTCACCTAGGGCCTCATTTTAACTTAGTCATCTCTTTAAAGGCGATTATCTCCAATTATAATGACAGTTTGAGGGGCTTTCCAGAGACACAGTTCAGCCACAACACTGTTTATGTTAAAAAAGATCTTGACTAGCAAATGGGTTTTTGTGATTTGGGGATAAAATTTCCCAAGCCAGTTTTTGGGTTAAAAAAGTGCTATATCTGAAAAAGTCCAAGCTGTAAGGAAAGGCAGTGCGCGCTGGAGAACTGTGTTGAGTGACTGAAGCTGTGGCCGTGTAGATGTGAGCTGGGAGTACAGCTTTTACTGAAAATGCAGGAGTGGTAAAAAGCAATTTCAATTTAAATATATTGTTTTTACAAATTCCTTTAACTATAAATGTATAACTTCAGTGAATAAATGTAATATTATGTGTAAATATTTTAGTCTTCACCCCCAACATTTATAAACTGGAGTATGGAAGTTGGGAAAAAAAATTCTTCAGTCTTTTCATTGGGGGAAGAGAGCATGCATTTTATTTGACCATATTTTGTATTTTTATTACCGTAACACAATTTCTATATTACTAACATTCACCCCACTATGCAAAGTCATGCAGTGAAAACCAAAGGGCTTATGGGAAAATGGAGGCGCAATACTCAAACTTTTCAGTTACACTTAAAAGCTAAGAACTTAATAAAAAAGCAGCACAGTTCTATACATGTTAAATTGTTAAGAAATATGTAAAATCTATAATGAACATGACACTTTACCTTAAAAATTATCTGAAGTTTCCTTGTGGAGGTGGGCGTGAGGAGGGTTGCAGCGTGTGAGTTCCTATGACGTGCTGGGAGGAGGGCCGTCTGAAAGTGGAGGGTAAGTTGTAAAGCGAGATGTAGATGAGCGTGGCTCATGATAAATTGAAGTTGCTGGTGAATGTTTGGGGGTATGTGTGTGTTTGTGTATTCCAATATGGCTTGATTTAGCTGGCTGCAGTTTTTTGTGTTCATCTAGGGTTTTTCACAGATAAAATCACGCATAAGTAAATACAAAATGCTTGCAATGCTCAAATTATTGCTTAATTGGAACAAATTTGTGTATCCAAGCAGCAGAACTTGTATGTAATTTTTTTAAATCATTTGTAGCCCCATCTTTTCATCTTCACATGTTGTAAGGATTCTGCATTAGGCTCTTTTTACTGTGCTTTTGCAGTGACTGCCTGATATTTGACTGCTACATACCACTTTAAGTGTCTTGGTAAATTTTAAGGCTTCCCAGGCTAATGAATTGAGTGATTTGGGTGTGGAATCAGATTTTTGCTTGAGCCTGGGGGATGATCACTGTGATACACAGAAAAAAACATCAGTTCTTCTGTTTCAAGCAAGTGCATTATGTTCAATGACCTCCCTGCTTTTGGTTTTGCTACCAGGATACCTTTAAGCCATAACCTGAATCAAAAATATAAAAACATGTGGGTGATTATGTTTTGGGGATCCTTCCCATTTATTTCTTGCTTTTTTCCACTGTAGCAGTTCTAAACTAAAGTTTAGCAAAGCAGGTTTCTGGGAGAAATCTTCGTTCTCTCATTCTCTCTCATTCTGCTGGCAGGTCTGGTTAGTAACAGTGAGGGTGAACGAAACAGTTCCCCTTGTTTTCCTGTCCTTCCACCACAGTTTTTTGGGTTACGTTTTAAGACCCTCGTGTTTATGCCTGGCTGGTGTGGCTCAGTGGATTGAGCGCGGGCTGGGAACCAGAGGGTCCCGGTTCGATTCCCGGTCGGGGCACATGCCTGGGTTGCGGGCCAGGTCCCCAATGAGGGCCATGTGAGAGGTAACCATACATTGCCGTTTCTCTCCCTCTCTTTCTCCCTCACTTCCCCTCTCTCTGAAAATAAATAAATAAAATCTTTAAAAAAAAAAAAAGACCCTCGTGTTTATGCCCTGAACCATGCACAGTGTTCTGTTCTCCTTCCCATCTAGGTGTTTCTTTATGTTTCTGCAGTTCTCTGGGCACAAGCCCGTGTTGTAGCATATACCACATTGCGTTTTGCAAAGTTGGACTCTAGATAAACTGCATGCTTCTTGAGGGCACAGACCACATCATTATCATGATTGCATTTCTACTCCATAGCACAGTGCGTGGCGTGGTGGCCGGGTAAGGGAATGGGTGAATGAATGAAGTGAGCTTGAAGAGAGTTGTCTGTGTATATGATCCTGTCATTTCATTTACTTTCCCCCTCATTCTGACTCAGTTACATAATCTCTGTATCTTGATCACTTGAACTTTAAGGATTTTAGCAGTGTAGTAATAAAATTTACTTTGGTAGAACCAGTGAGTCTACACTATCTGTTTTGATTTTCTGGAGGTTTTTTGCTGTAAATAGAAAGCAGGCATGGCCAATTTGTAACCTTTGGGTTGAGGCTTTTGACACAATAGAATAGTAAAATCCTGTTTTTCAGCTTGCTGGTATGAATTAAAAAATTATTTTTGAAATTTAAAACTATATATATATTGATTAAATGAAATTCAAAAGAAGGGGAGAGTATTTCTTTTAAGATAATAAGGGAAAATGTTATGGCTGAATTCTTGATTATTATTGCAAATATATAGTAACTTTTTAAATTGTTTTTAAGACTCCTTCTTCTAATTCTTATAGGATCTCTTCATCGTTAGACATGAATTGGCCATAATGAGACTAGCTGCCTTTATGGGCATTACTATGTTAGTTGGAATAACGGGACTCTTTTATACTCAACTAATTGGCATTATCACAGTAAGTATATTTTTAATGTCAAGTATTATATTTATAAACATATTCCCTAAGTATGAACTTAATTCTAAGAAGTTACAGAAAGTTTAGAAATTAGAGGAGAAAATTATACATAGTCATTTATTCCCATTTTCATAAGCATTTGTAATTTTTAAGGTAGTTGTGATCAGTGAATAGAGTGTATACAATTTTTTATTCTGCTGTTAAAAATTAACATAAAGTAGTTTTATATACTTGTAGACTTCATAGTTAACCTTTTTCTGTTGATCAGGATCTAATGTGCAATTATTGTTTTCTATATTACAAATAAAATTACTTTGAACATCTCTTTTTCTTCTTTAAGCTATCATATAAGGTAAATTCCAAAAAAGTGGAGTTGCTGATAGAAACATTTTCTTTGTAATTAAATCTTATTTTGAATGTACGTTATTAGCTAAATGGAATTTAGCATACAACAGAAAAGATCTAAAAGTAAGACAAATATTGAGTAATGACTTGAAAGATTGATAATACATGGAATTGCAGAAGACGTAGGGTAGTTAGACCTTACATATCACTAGAGGGATTGTTAACTGGTATATCCTTTTTGAAGGGCAAATTTTCAGTGTCTGTCGAAATTTAAAATGCACAGTCCTTTCACTACAAATTTATTTTGTGGAGACTGTTTACTTGTATGTAAATAAAGATGTAAGTTAAAGATCATTATTATATTATGTATAATGTATGTATTGTGTATGAAAACTTAAGTGATTGTAAGAATATATTCAGTGAAAGAAATGTATAGTAAGAAAAAATGCATCAAAATTTACTGTAAGGCAGTGGTAATCAAAAAAAAAGTGTGGTACTGGCATAAGGATACGTATGTTGATAAATGAAATGGAATTGAGGGTCCAAAAGTATAGACATACTTAACGGACAATTATTTTCAAGAAGGGTGCCAAGACTGTTCAGTGGGGGATGGAGAAGTCTTTTCAAGAAATGCTGCTGCTGGACAGCTAGATACCCACATGCAAAAGAATGAAATTAGACCCTTACCTCATACCATGCACATATATTAACTCAAAGTTATTCATAGGTCTAAATGTAAGATCTAAAATTATAATTACTATACAACTCTTAGAAGAAAACATAGGATAAATCTTGGGTTAGACATTAATATCTTAAATATGACACCAGAAGTGCAAATGACCAAAGGAAAAAATGGATAAACTGGACTTAATCAAAAGTATAAACTTTTGTGGCCCTGGCTGGTGTAGCTCAGTGGGTTGAGCGTGGGCTGGGAACCAAAGGGTCCCGGTTCGATTCCCAGTCAGGGCACATTCCTGGGTTGCGGGCCAGGTCCCCGTGAGGGCCATGTGAGAGGCAAACATACATTGCTGTTTCTCTCCTTCTCTTTCTCCCTCCCTTCCCCTCTCTCTAAAAATAAAATAAATTAAAAAAAAAAGTATAAACTTTTGTGATTCAAAGGACACGATCAAGAAAGTGAGAAGACAGTTCACAGAATGGGAGAAAATATTTGCAAATCATATATCTGATAAGAGACTTGTATTTAGAATATAGAATTCACAATTACTTCGTAGTCTGTTCATAAGTCATGTCAAAATTGCCAGATTGTGCTTGCATATTTTGAATTTTCACTTTTGAATTTACTAAAATCGTTGGTATACATTTATATCCCCTGGAATGGGATTTCCCCAATTTCTTCTGAATAATGACTGGAAATGACATTTGGGAGCTTTGCTGCTATGAGTAGAAGTTATTTGTGAGGGCCGTCATGGGTTTGTAGTTGCGGATAGCGATTTCCTTTCCCCCTGGCAGCCCGGTAGCTTCAGAGAGCGGTGCGGTTTGGCCACAAAGGCTTCAATATCTTTTAAGGACCCTACTCCAAACTTTTAGCATTCACCTTTGAGTTGGATATAAAGTTAAATTTATCATAGCCATTGGTTTTTAAAGGATTTATAGCCGTCCCCCCTCCCCTGATCTGAGGCTTTGCTTTCTGTGGTTTCAGTTACCTATGGTCAACCATGGTATGAAAACACTGTATCAAATGGAAAATTTTAGAAATAAACAATTCTTAAGTTTTAAATTCTGAGTATCATGAAATCTCGCACCTTCCTGCTTCACTCCGTCCCCCGTGGGACATGAATCTTCGTTGCCCATCACCCCACACTGCGTACACTGCCCACTGGTCCATCATGTAGTAGCCGTTTTTATAGTTATCAGATCAACTGTCATGGAATCCCAGGGTTTAGGTAACCCTTATTTTACTTAGTAATGGTCCCAAAATGCAAGAGTAGTGATGCTGGCAATTCAGATATGCCAAAAAGTAGCGGTAAAGTGTTTGAATGTATGAGAACAAACAGTAAGTATAGGGTTCGGTACTATCCAAAGCTTTAGTCATCCGCTGATGGTCTTGGACCGTATGTATACCTTGTAGAAAATGGGGACTGCTGTATAATATCAGGTTCTGTTCCGATGATGCCACACTACCAATATGTTAATGTTAATTTTCAAATTGCACAATGTCCTTTTTTGTTATACTATGGAACATTTCATTGTTTTAAGGTAGGGAGATTGGTTCTAACATTGTGTTGTTTCTAAAACTGAGTGGACACCACATTTGTTAAATAATGCTCTCTCCCAAAGTTTCATCTCTTTCTGTATACATATCCTACCCTCTCAGAATACTCTGCAATAGAAAGGTCTGATATATGTAGAAATTACATACTTGTGAATATTAAAAACAAAATGCAAGTATTAAGAGGCAGAAAGACAAAGACTTCTTATATTTGTTAGTCTAATCTGTAGTCAGTGTACTTCTTCTTGAATCCAGTTTCTCTGAAAAATTACAATAAATTGCAGTTCCACTTACATGGGCTTTCATAGTGAACTTCAAGCATCACTCTTTGGATTAAAAAAAAATTTAAGGGTTTTCAAAATACATTTTTCCCTACATTGATTTAAGGTTCTTTAAAGTTTAATTATTTAAAGTTGTTATGCATTTAGTATTTAATTTTAAATCCAATAAATTATTAGCATTTATATGAAATAGTTTTTAATACTTTAATAAAAGTAAAAAATGTAGATTTTGCTTACTTTCTTTGTAAAACATGCTTTCTGTTTTCATTTTTATGAAAAAATTAAGACTACCTACAGGAGATTTCAGACCTGGGCACGCATTTGTCAGAATCTGAATCTGTTGCTCTCTTTACAGTGCGAAAGAAGTGATACATTTGTCGGGTAGCGTAAGAAAGAAAGGGAGGAAAGGAAGCACAGTACACTTGCTCTTTCAGTGAAGGCTTCTTCCTTCCCATGCTCCTGTACTCAAAGAACAGGAGGCATTTTGGGAAGACACTGGTAGGAATACATCATTTAATTTTATAAACTATGTAATCACATAGTTTGAATATAGGCCTGTTAGACAACATATAAACAACAAAAGCGATCTTTTTTTTTTTTAGGTTTAGATTGAAGTTTTGAAGAAACAACATATCTGTCAATATTCAGCAATTTTACCCCATTATTCTTTCTTAGAATAAATAAATCATTTCTCTTCTGTGTAAGAGGAAAATTACCATCTTCTTATTCATAGTAGAAGGTAACAGGAGAATCAGTAATGATAATCTGATGTCATTTTAGACGTAGCAAGAACAGATTATCTGACTTAGATAAAATAATTAGAAATTACTTAAATTTAAGAATAGTGGATTCCTAATCTCATTTCTAAGGTTAAAAGTCAGCACAACCAGATGTTCCTGTGGACTAGACTAATCTTAAACCCAACTTTAAAGGATTGCATTTGATTGTTTTTAGATTTAATTTCAAACAGGATTTAAATGTATGTGTTTGTATATTTTTACTGAAATTAATATTAAAGTGTTTTCAAAGCAATCAGCTTTAAAGCGTTCTTTATTTAGGGAACAAATTATTCTAATTATTCCTTACTAGACTGTTTAGCATTTTTTCCTGTTTCTAAGTGAAATGGATAACGATGTTGTTATTAATGTAATTGATGTCAGGATTTCTTATTGAGCAATAGTTCACACACGGCCAAGAATAATGTCCATTCTGACAACCACCAATACTAATAGTGCTGTGTGATTGTGTTAGTCATGTTTTCAGTCACTGGGCTTGGAGAGAGTTAATCAAGAAGTGCTGTAACAGCTGGTACAGCGCCTTCTGGTGAGGTTCTGACAGTGAGCTATTGTGTACTGTGACACTGCTCTGACAGTTTATCTGAATTTTGTATACAAGCATTTTTGTTTTCTGGGCACCATGGAGTTTATGTAATAGCTTAAGCTTTTGATGGTGTCTCTGGAGCTCAGTGTTTTTCTCAGTTGTGGTGAGGTGCATGGTAGGGTGGAAGAGATATATTTACTAGCAGTTTTGTAAAAGGCTTTAAATTCTCAAAGCAAAAATTGAGCTTTTGCATTTGGTCTCACAGGTACTGTTGTTGGACTCTCCTTGCATTACTAAAGGTAGCTTAAAGCAAATCTTTTCAAAATAAAAGGGGAAAATGCTCCCCTCCCCCTAATACTGGCTCATGGTTACCTAAATAAATACAGAAAGAATTATGAATGCAGGAGCGACTTAATTTGAACTTGGTTATGTTATGCAATGAAAAGTATCGTATGTTCAAAATGTTAAGTTAGTTTTAATGAGATCATCTATTAAATATCACTCTCATTATCAGACAGTTAGTGGATTTACCTGCCTTTTAAAAATACCCATAAATGTAGTACTGAGATTATCAATCCTTATAATTAAAATTTGTCAAATATCGTACTGAATCAGTGTGGTGAATTAGTAGCATTCAAGTCCAAACCAACATTGCAAATATGGAAAACAATTTAATCTATTTGTATAATAGTACGGGGAATAGTGGACTTTAATTTTCTTAAAGCATTACTCATTTCTTGAGTGATTAAATGGAAGTTAAACATTTACAAGTTTCTTTTCACTTTCAATTTTCTCCTCATAGTTTTTGATCTGACTTTAAAACATTACAGGATTGGAGAAAATAGTGACTCATTTATAGTTAACTTAGATCTTTCTCCACAATAATTCATATGCTTTTCTCTGTTACATTTCATCAATATAATAGTTACAGCCTATGTCCCAGCCAAAGGGCACATTTGTTCATCTTATTTCTACTGTTAACCAAAAACCTTACTGAAAGTATAATTCTGTATAAAAAATGTAAGAGTAGTTAACTTTGAGTGTTGATTGCAAGCATAATTTTTCAGCTGTTTCCAATATTTAGTGTAAGGCTTATTTACACAATGCATTACTATGTACAACTGTCCTCTGGCATCCTCTGTATTCCTGTATACTTACTGCTTGTGTACTTGACTGCTTTCACTAGACTGTAAGTTCCTTGATGCTAAGGACTGTGTTGTAATGAGTACTTAGTAAATTTTTGATAGATGGATGAATGAGTAAATGAATCTTGGTTTTATGTACTTAGTACTTGATTTTTCAACTAGATTATAAGCCCCTTCTTGGATATTAAATTTTATGTGTGTAATCTCCCAGAGTCCTAGTTATTTTAACTTTTATTATAAAATGCACAGTTCATTTAAACACAATTTTTTGGAAGTTACATTCTTATGTAATTGAAATATTTTATCTCTGAGTCTTTCAGAAAGTGTTTAGTAGGCAACATGAGTAAGCGTGAGGACTGCCACTTATTGAGGAGTTTGTTAAGGGCTCTAATTTATATTAACTCATTTAATCCCTCAAAGAAAACAAACCTTTGAGGTAAGTATTATAACTTGAAAATTAAGATATGGAGTTTTGTAATTTTCCTAAGGCTTTATCTCCCAAAAGTGGCTTGATGTGTGGGAATTATTTTGGAAAGAGATTTTCAGTGACTATGTAATGTAAAATCTCCTGCCCTCTCCCACTGGTTCCATGATTGATTAAATCCTCATGTGAATTTCAGATCTCTAATAATAGCTGGTCCTTTGTTGGAGATGGATGCTTAAAGAACCATTTATTTCATATAAAAATATAGTGAGTTCTGACTTCAGAGGAGAAATACCTGATATGAACAGGAATTTTTTTCTTTTTGAACTGTAGGAATAAAATAAGGAATCATGCTATTTCTATGTTCAGTTAGTTTAGTGCTGCAAACACATATTGAGCACTCGCTTTGAACAAAATATGCTGCTAGGTGCTATGGAAGATGCAAAGTTAAATGAGCTCCATGCTGACCATGTGTTGAGCAGAGGTGCTAGGAAGGCAAGAAAAGGTCTGTGTTAGAATTAGTAGAAATTAGATAAAACAGGTATATAATCTCTAGTTGTGAAAAAAATTTGTGAATAGTTTTTTTAACTCCAAATTAAATTAGCAGTCATTGAGTTAGATATGTGCAACAGAGTTAAAAGCATTGAGAAAATTTACAATAAAGAATAAAGAGCGCAGGCAGTCATTGAGGTTAGATTGACTTGTCTTCAAGGAGTCTTTCTGAGAGAATGTTTTTAACTTTGATCAGTTCTTCAGTTTGGCAGGTCTTAGAAACTCCATTTTGAAAATATTTCCAAGCTTTGCGCAGTGGTGGTATTGTAGCCAATCAGGTTTGCAAGGTGAGATTATTGCTAATTGAAAATATTTCCAGAGTTAATCAGGCTGAGAAGCAATGACCCTTACTTCCAGACTTGAAAGTGATGGTCATGGAAACCAGGTTGACAGTCTGGTCCCTTATGTCTGATTGTCAGGTGTGTCAAAGGACTCTTCACATCCTTTCTCCCCCCTCACAACATACATGGCAAAGTGTTGGTTGATGAGAATGAACTCAAAGCAGGAAATTAGTTGGATGGATTGTATCATGAAAGTATCTATTCCAGAGGACTACATTCTCAGGTCTGTTAACCAGGAAATGTCTGGTGATAAATTCTTCCTCTTTGCTCCTCAACCCTCCCAATATTTCTAGTAGGCCATGACTACTCCCTCTTCTTTTCTGCTAAGAACTTTTTTCTATTTTAGGTATAGTCTTATTAGTCAGGATACAGCTTTATTTTAAAATCAATCGTATTTTCTTAGGCTGAATCTGAAAGATCATTTCTTAAGGTAAGGTCAGCCATCAGCAGAAGTATAAAGTATTGGTTGATAAAATAGGTAAAGCTTGTATTTCTGTAAGTCTTGCTTTTTCTAGTTTATGCTTATATTTAGAAAATAAACTTTTAGCTTTATTAAGCTTTTTTAAGCTTTTATTTATTTATTTATTTATTTATTTATTTATTTATTTATTTATAGAGAGAGGAGAAGGGAGGGAGAAAGAGCAATGTATGGTTGCCTCTCACATGGTCCTCACTGGGGACCTGGCCCGCAACCCAGGCATGTGCCCCGACTGGGAATCGAACCGGGACACTCTGGTTCCCAGCCCGTGCTCAATCCACTGAGCTACACCAGCCGGGCCTTTTAGTTTTAAAATGGAAAAACATTCTCTTATATCTCTTAGTTTTACCTACTGAGGAAGGTCTTAGCTACTTTGATCATTAGACTGTAATCAAGACAAATATTTCTTTGGAAATACGGTATTCTGATTGTAGGCAACATAAAATAAAAACTTGTTTGTATTATTCTTAAAGAATGAATATTTCTGGATAGCTGAATTTTATATATAATTAAGAATTAATAAATTATATGCATACTCTTTCAAGGTAGCAATTATCTTATTTGTCATTTTCTAATGATCACTAAAGGTATTGAATCTTTTAAGTTGAATAGAATTATGTGCACAAAAATCTATTTTAATTTTTCTTAGTCTAAAATCTTTTACATTTTCATGCTTTATAAAACACAAAAAAGTGTATTAAACCTAAGTTGGCAGTTGAAAATAACTTACAGTTTCAGTGTCCAGCCAGTGGTAGCTTGCTCGTCCAGTGCGCTGTTTCTGTTGTGCTCCCGAACGTGGTAGCTGACAGCTCGTGTTGCCTGCGTGTGTTGTGTAAACGTCAGTTCAAAAACTACGTGACATGTTTGGTTGACCAAATGCAAATATTATACTTTTTTGTATAACAGCATTCAAGATAGCTGAGTTTTAGATTAGCATCTGCTGTTACTAGCCTTTATGTTTACCCTCACAGATTGTGTTCATCATGGTAAACGGCATGCCCTCTGATAGAGTGACCATCTATTTATGATGACTTAATCGGTAGTAGTCTCCTGTTTTCTTGAACCAGATTCTAGAAATATGTGAAAAGCACTTGAAAAGAAAAAGTTTTTCTCATGTGAAGTCTTTCAAGTTGATTCTTTTATTGCCACAAATAAGTTCCTCAAAGTTATAATCAAGTTGTAAATTTCTGCATAGTAAAAATTTCCTGTAATATTAGCTAGTCATAGTAGACTGACCTTCTAATTGCTTTTTCAAACCTAAAATAATTCCCAGTGTTTAAGTATTATTTACAACTGCAGTTTTCACCATTTATGTATACCTTTCCAAGTAGCACTTGACTTCTGTCTCATCTTTTTGTATTTTTGTATGAGCTGTCTCATTTGTTTTGGAACAGCCTGTCACTCAGCATTTCTAAGACACCATTAAAATTACTCTAGTCACTTTCTATACAGATGAAACCAGAGGCTCAGCTTAAGTCCCTAATCAATATTGTCATGTATTTGCAGACTGTGTTTTCACAGAGTAAAACATTATTTCACAGAGGAAATCATGCAGCAGAACCAAGAAGGTTAATTATAAATAAAATTGTCATCAGTTACCATGAATTTCGAAGTATAATAGGAAAACTGATTAATATAGAATACGTTGCAAATCTACAGTCTTATTCCAAATTCCTAGGTAATCTGGAAAGAAAACTCTGCTATTTGTACTTACACATCTAAAAAAAGATTAATTTTTTTCATATGTTGGCTAACTTTACTTATTCAACTGTTCATATGTAAGAAATTGATGCAACTTCTATAAAGAGTCTTTTAAAGTGAAGGAGCTTTTTATTTAGTTTCATTAGAGGAACGTTTTACAACCAGAGAAGTTCTTGGGATTGGAGTTGAAACCACAAGCATTTGCATGAATATTACCGCTTAATAATAGTGTAGTCCACTTGGCGTATATGAGCAAGCTAGTAAAGGATAAGAGGAGAAAAACTTCTCTAACTTTTTGGTATTTTTAAAAGAAGATAGGCTCTGGCTGGGTCACTCAGTTGGTTCGAGTATCATCCTGATACACCAAGGTTGCAGGTTCAATCCCCGGTCAGGACAAGTAGATGTTTCTCTCTCTCTCCCCCTCCCACACCCTGTTCTCCCTGAAATCAATAAATACATCCTTGGGTGAGGATGAAAAAAATAAAAAGATAATTTTTTATACCACTTTAAAGTGTATTTAAAATGTAAATACATGAGGTCTGTCTGGAAAAAGTCCAGCCATTATTAATATAATGAGAATGGTTTGCACGACATCAGTGTAACCTGGTAGCCAAGGAGAGTGGACTAGAATGTACATGTGTGAACAATGACAACTTCATTGTACTAGTCAGTGGGGGCAGTAGATGCCATTGAGTGAGCATGTGTGCTGTGTGGCTCTCACATTCAAAATGACTGAGTGAGCAGAGCAAGGAATCTGCATCAGATTTTGCATTAGCTTGGACATTCCTCCGTGGAAACTATCAGATGATTCAGAAGGCCGCAGCTGTGGGCAGCTGGTGATGGGCAGCTGCATCACGATGATGCACCCACTCATGCATCACGTCTTGTGCAGAGTTTTTTGGTGAAACATCAAATCATCCAGGTGACTCAGCCCCATTGCAGCCCACATTTGGTGCCCTGTGACTTCTGGCTTTCCCCCAAATTAAAATCACCTTTGGAAGGGAAGAGATTTCAGACTGTCAGTGAGATTCAGGAAAATACGATGGGGCCGCTGATGGCAACTGGGAGAACTATGTGAGGTCTTAAGGTGCCTACTTTGAAGAGGACTGAGGCATCATTGTCCTGTGTACAGTGTTTCTTGTATGTTGTATCTTCAGCAAATGTTTCTGTTTTTGATATTACATAGCTCTGGACAGACCTTGTATATCTAAACTGAGATTATGTCATTTGTTTTGATTATTTAGATATTATTTATCATGACAGTTTCTTAATCTAATGATAGATGTTCTGTTAACATGAATTAAACCAGCAAGTCAACCTTTTTTTTTTTTGAATTATTTTTCTTATGCATTTGTTAGAGCCTTATAGAAAAAGACATTAGAAATTGGATCACTATGAAGGGACTTGATTTTTCTGTTGAAATGAAGGAAACAGTTTTTTGTGTGTGTGCTTGTTTTCTTACCAAGGAACTCTATGAGTTCACTTGACTTTGCAGAGCACTAGGTGTTGTAGTAGGCAAATGCATAGGTTGGCTTGTTGAATTGTGATTGTCTATAGGAATCCAGAACCAGAAGCTCTCCTTGGCTCTTGGAAGTTTTTAGTTCTGTAGTGTCTTTCATTTATCATTTTTGGTATTTATTTCTTTAATGCATATTCACTAACAGTTGAATTAAAAATACCATATTTTGCCATGTATAATGTGAACATTTTTGCCCAAATTTTTGAGGGAAAAATAAGGATGCGTATTATACATGGGTAATACTAATTCCCTATCTATATAAGTGTGTTTAATTCTTTTACTTATGCTTATGTAATAAAAGTATAACTCTAGAAAGCAGTAATGATATCCATATGCAAAATAATGCTCTGGAATATAATAATCGGTTTTGTTTCTGAATATAAGTAAATAAAAGATTGAATTAAAAACTTAAAAGTTTTCTTTTTCCTGAAAGTTTGGGCCAAAAACGTGCGTGTGCATTATACACATGCATGTGTTAATCATGGCAGAGTATGGTAGATACTATATATTTTAAAAGAATTGTCAAGGAAGCAAGTATAATGAAAAGTAACATGAATGAAGTGAGACTCCTACAAGTTTAGTGAGGTTTTAGAATTGAATAATCCTGGGGGGGTATAATGTGATGTTGATTTTGTTTTTTCCATTGGAATTTCAGCAATGTCTGTAGATAATTTAGAAATCTTAGTACTCATATATTAACTGTTTAAATCTTCAATATATTCTCTGGATATGACTAAAACATTATAAAATTACTATAGAGTAAAGCTTTGATAACTTTATATCTGAGTATATTTTTTAATTTTTAATAGGATACAACATCTATTGAAAAGATGTCAAACTGTTGTGAAGAAATGTAAGTATAAAAGTAAAGTCTGCCGTGTTCTTACTAAACATGAAAATCACTGGCCACGTTTGAGCACTAGTGTGTGTGTGTGTGGTGGGAAGATAATGTAATGGTGGCTTTTTCTTGGTGCCTTGTCTAAGGCCTGAGCCAGGCAGTCCTGACTCCGTTTTCCAGTGGGTCTGCTGGCCGTGCTAGTTTTCATACCGAGCAAGGACTGATCTTTCTTGTTTCTGGTCTAACTGAAGTAGGTTAAACTATTTGTACTGAAAGTACATCAAAAGAGATTTGCTACTGTGTTGTTGACACACATTCTCTTAATCCTGAGGTTTTCCTCCGCTTCAAAAATTGCTCTGGGTTGATTGACGACACAGATACAATATCTGCTATCCAGAGTTGAAACTCAGCTGCGTGCCTTAATGAAAGAAAAGCTGTGTTTGTGACGCTGGGACACAATTCATCAGAGTCCAGTAATGGATCCCCAGCCAACCTGTATTGTTTTAGTTGACTGAAGTGCACCATGGGAGTGCTGTCTTTCACTAATAATGCTGTCTTCTGTAGATCGAGGCCCCGAAAGCCATGGCAGCAGACCTTCTCAGAAGTTTTTGGCACTCGTTGGAAGATCCTGTGGTTTATTCCTTTCAGGCAGAGACAACCACTGCGAGTTCCCTACCACTTTGCCAATCACGTCTAAACAGATGGATGGTGGGCACAGATGGGTCCTCCATGCTGGAAATGCGTTACAGGTTTTCTGATAATAGAACGATGACAGTCTTCAAGTCAATTAAAATCCACCCACCAATCTTAGGCGTCGTAATGTGCCCCGGGCTGTATTTTAATAGTGATCTTGATCCTGTTGTGGGACTAATACAAGATCTATATTTAAGTTTTAAAGCATGTTTACTTTCAAATTGGCTTTCCACGGGGATTTCTTAAAATGCTTTTGTTATTAAACTCAAAAGACAGTGATTGGATTGAAATAATTGTACATAATTTCTTTTAGGACTGACAATATTATAGATTTTAATTTATGGGAATTTTTAGATGTTTATTTAAATGTTTCACTCTTAAACAGTACTAACCAAATCTAAATTTAATTCTTCAGGTTTTGCAAAAGGTTTTACACCTTATATGTAAATTTTCTTTTTCAAATACAGCTTAAACTATGTTAATACTTTCTTTCATATATGCTGCCAGATTTTTTTCAGTGCAGCATAGGATTGAACAGCCACAAAAGGGCAGTGTTTTCTTAGAAGCAGCTTTCCAGTGGTTTCTTCTTCTCTTCGCCAAAAACAAAAACACCACTAAAATAAAGTACCAACTACCTACCTTATTTTAAAGGAAAAATTAATTTTTTCCATATTAATGTTCCTTCCCACTTCTTTTCCCTATACTGCTGTAATTATTGATTGTTGTTAATATATTTGCTTTGAGTAGAGAATTTTGACTAAGTGGGCATGTATTCCTATTTTACCCTAAGATTTTGATGGGCAAAAGGAAAGAGAATATGCAGTAATTCCACAAATTCCTTTTCTAGTGAAGTTATGCCAGAATGTGTGTTTCTGAAATGCTGGTATAACTAGATAATGTATACTGTACAGTATAAAGAAGAATATTGTTCTTTTGAAAAAATACATATACCTTTTACTTTTACTTAACAATACCTACTAGTAAATCTAAAATTACACATTGAAGGTTTATACACAGTGAATATTGGCCAACTATTCCTGAAATTCTATCTATAGGAAATTACTAGTAAAAATAAGTAAATAACTTGTATACCTACATTTACCCAAAATGAAATTAAATTTTAGTTAGCCAACTATAATTTGGATTGAAAGACCTTTTTGTAGCTAATGCTAGGAAATGACCTTAAAGTAAGAAAATAATAATCTATATTTATTATTAGCCTTATACAAATTTAAACTACTCAGAGTGTTGGTTTCTTGGAAGGCATAGAACATTTGTTTGAAAAGACTTTTAGCATGCTTTGGAAAAAAACCAGCTTTAACATTTTTTCCATTACAGTATTGCAAAATCCATGCATCTTGTTTGAAAATTTTTGTACTCAGTCTTTTCCTTGAAGAGAAGATTGAAGGAGTCTGCTTAGTTGCAGCGTATCAGTAGTTTTCTTTTACTTAAATTTGATAGTAGGGAATCATACCTGAGATATCAAGCAACAGTTACCATTGTCAGCACGTTAACTCGACTGTGGTTACTTCTTTCAGAAATTGTAGATATCTTCTAAAATAATAGAATAAGCTGTTCTCAGAGCTATAAGTGCCATGTCTTACATGTTCTGATTATAATGGTTTATTACCTAAAAGTTTAGACATGGCAGATAAAAATATGTATTGGTGCTGTTAAGATGCATAGTACATTTAATATGAGAAGTGTATTTATAGAGTTTAATGAACCACATTAGTATGTTCCTGTCATGGAAATGGGCTGGATTTTGTGCAAGCTAACATGTTGATCAAATTTGGCCTGGTGACAGAACTGTTACAAGGAATTAAAGTATAGGTAATATACAGATAGATATCTGTGAAATGCCCTACCTAGCTGTATACATTCCTTTCAAATGAGGAGGACCTTGAGGAAACAGGAAAGTGAAGTGAAGATCCCTTAAAGAGCTTTATAGACACAGTTATACTTCATATAGTAGCAGGAACTACCTTGAAACGTACCTGGGAGGTGCTCAGAGCCAGCTTCTGCCTCAGTAATGAGAACCAGAGGTGTCCCTTTCCCGCCCTAGGAGGTTTTTGTTTTTCTTAGATTTACCATTTCTAGAGCACATTTCTTTCCCTCTTTTCTCTGTACCCTCGCTAGCCAGATCCCTCTGTGCCTGAGTCCTCTGGTACTGCAATACAAACTAATACACTAGGCATATATTTATTTTGTTTGAATGGCAGAAATGGTACATATCAGTATATCAATAAATTTATATAAGGCTGTATATTAAGGGATATATATATATATATCATATATATATCCCCCCAGATTAGCATGCTTAACTGGGTTTTGTTAATCCTTGTTGGATGAGAAAAAACCAACCGGTAGTTCTTCCAGGGAGTGCATCAACTCTAGTGTTCTCTCTGCGCCCTCTTTTGGCTAATTGATGTAATTACACTGGGTCTATAAGATTTACTGCCCCACAAGTAAATTGTATAGCCAAAATCAGAACCTGTCAGGTACAAACTTAGGGGGAGTGTATGTACAAAACTGTTATATTTTACGAAAATTAATGGTGTGTGTTTATGATGTCACATCTAGTTCATACAAATGATGACTACTTTGCTTTATTTATGTATATTAGATTTTTTACTGTCATTTACACATTTAGATCAGGATAAACAAATGTAAACCATTTCATGAATTTTATTTTTATTTTTTAAACTTTAAAATTTATTTTTATTGTGTTTTTTCATTACCATTTTGTCCCCGCTACACTCTCTTCCACCTCCACTCACCTCCCTGCCCGTCCCCGCCCTGTCCCGCAGTCACCACACTGTTGTGTCCGTGAGTTCTTATTTTGGCAAATTAAGTTCTTAGAATTGGAAAAG
The DNA here is from genome assembly GCA_004026765.1 of Micronycteris hirsuta. NCBI lineage: Eukaryota > Metazoa > Chordata > Mammalia > Chiroptera > Phyllostomidae > Micronycteris > Micronycteris hirsuta. The sequence goes on from PVJI01003042.1 coordinate 79,964, forward strand.
ACATTACCTTAAAATTATTGTTTATTAGAAAACACAGAAATCGATTATAGTTACATTGGCAAGCAAGTATCTAATGTGTTTTACTGAATATCTAAAAAATACATTCAGTTTTTTTAATCTGTTTTGCAGTGATTTTCTTTTGCTGATTCTGTTGCACTAAATAGTAAGAGATTAATGATTCTTTTTATATTTTCCATTCTTTTTTAACTTTCCTACTCAGAGTCATAGCTGTAGCTTTAAGGTAATTTATTATGTATTCTGTATAACAATGAAAATAACTAATAATGTGTTGAGTGTTAGAAAATAATTATGAGTCATGAGATAACTGATGTAATCTATATGTTGGATAAAGTAGTTTCTCATAAACATTCCATTTTAATGAGCAAAATATATTTTAAAGGATGTTTTACATCAGCAAAGTCATTAATTTGGCCTCTGGAAATGAGTTTTACCAAGTTACATCTCTTGAACAATTATATTTTTTGTTCTTTTCCTTAGACAAAAATCTTAATGGGCTCAAGACTGTAGGCAAAAATTGACTGACTTTGCAGTCCCCCAGACAGCAGGCATTCAGCTAACGCGCTTTTGGTACTTTGTGACCAAGACCGACAGTTTAAAAATACTAAGTTGACTGATGTTCCATTATAAGAAAAATACTATTTTGCTTAAGGGTTGTATTAAAAATATTTGTGGCGAACATAAGAGATAGCTATATTTAAATTTTTAATGTATTAATCTCTGTAACAGAAGAAAGCATAGTTTACTTTTAATAGTAATAGGAGTAGAGAACATAAGCTACATAAAACTCAGTATAAAAGTGGAGTTAAAACTTCTGTGAGAATGAACATTAGGAAATTTTTGCTAATATTTAGAGGTATTTTTCTCTAAGGATGGTAGCTAATTATAACTATTCTTCATCAGCCTTTTTCAAGTCACTTCCATATAAGCAGTTAGTTGAAAATACGTTTTACTCGAAAGGGGTTAATAATTCTGAATGCTAATCATGAAGACTTAAGTTAGGACAGCACTTGTAGCCAGGAAGTGTGAAGTAATTTAGAGTATGGCCACAGTGTTTTATGTGTCAGGTCGTGGGGCAGGTCGAGTGTTCTCAGATGTATTGCTATAAACTCACGGTGTGTGCAGCCCTGGTTTACGATGGCATTAATACTAACACAGCTGCTAGCCTCCCCCTACATTTTTCTCTGGTCTGTATACTTCCCTTATGCTTCACGGAGAAGTAGATCACCTAGCTCAAGTTTACTCTACTATTGCTGCTTCATTAAATAAGTTTTATACATGACCTCTAATATATATAGATCTATCTAGAGTTTATTTGATAAAGTTTATACTTACATTAAATAATTTACTAATAGATACAAGTAGAAATTTTTTTACCCAGTTCTACCACTGTGGCTTTCAAAAATGTATGTATTGGCAAATGTAGTTAGTAAGTCATGCACATTTAGTATGTTCTATTTTCTAGTATTGTTAACCTATAATTAACACATGAATTAGTTTATTATTTGATGTTCACCCTTGTTACCTTCTATTCTAAGAAGCATCTGAATTTATATATAAATAACAAATGTCATGTTCTGAATTTAACCATTCTCAATTGAATTCTAGAATAATCTACAGTAGAATGTGAGAAAGAAATAGAATCAGTTTGCTTAAAGTATTTTGAACCAATGTTCTTATTCTGTGTATCATTATTTAGCACTTCTGCTGCCTTTAGGATGATGATGGTTTAACTTCAGGAAAGTGACTTTCTTCAGACATCTTCTTTCATTATTATTGTGCAGTTTTTAACAACAAAATTTACTGTGTTTTTGTCTGTTCTTTAGATGTTGTAATAGTGACTGCAAGTGCTAATTTGAAATAGAAATAACAATGGCATTTAAAGTTCTTAAGTTCTCAGTATTGCTGATATTTTTCACTATCGCTACATTTTTTGACTATCATGTCATTTTCCCCTAGTCCACCATAGAGGACATAGAGTACAAGTGAGTAGTGAGTAGCCAAAACTGCAAAAAGAAATTAGGGGAACTTATTAAGATGGCTAGAAGGCTGGACAGAGAGCATGGGGAATCAGCATCTCAGCAACAGGGTAGACTGGAAAATTTCTGTGACGTCAGGAAATCCCCCTGCTCCAATTGTTAGCCTTACCTCTCGCTGATCACACTTTACTCTAAGTGTTCTTAATGCATGTGAGCATTTTAGTTTGAGTTATCTAAGGAATTTATATCGCTGATTCTCTTCAGCTGGTCAGATGCCTTTGAGAAATCATTTTAAATGCTAAATATTATAGTTTTATAGTGTATGGTAACAGGAATTGTTAAGAAAGGTGCAGCTAGTTAGTGCTGAGGAGAAATGCAGAGGTTGCCCAAAGTTTGATTGAAAAAACTGGGACCTTTATCACAAGTCTTGGGATAAGTTTGTATGTAAGGGGTGATTTTCACTTTAAAATTTGTGCTGTTTTGGAGTTCTTCATAATTTGAAGGTCATCTCCATACCAGTACTGTGAATGCCTGTGACGTGTAATGCAGTGCTGGCCACAGTTGCTCGACACTCTGTTCTTTTCAGTGCTGATGGTTTTTTGTGTAAACAGTAATGTGGATAAAATGGCAGCAAAACAGGCATGTTTCTTTTTGTGGCTTTGCTTGCCTTTTTGACTAAATACAGGGTTTAATTGCATTGATTGTTAACTACAGGGGGAGGTTGGCTGCTTATTACAAGCTCTGTGTTCTTGCCAGTGCTCATTGGGTGATAGTTCAACCTATTGGTGCCTGCGTTAGCGTCCTACAGCCTCAGCAACTAAAACATCCTGGTGCTACTCATTTAGCGTTGAGTGACGTTTTTATTTCCTGTACCAAAGAGTTAATTTTCTTTTGGGTTGACTGAGAGTTTTCATCTCACATCCTTATGTTTATAAGGTAGAATTTAATGTTACTAAGAACAATTTTGATTACTGAATCTTAGTTTCTACACACTGCTGCCTCAATTTAATTGGTTTTAAATGTCTCCCATTTGAACTTTTTTTTGAGTTAGGCATATTAGTATGCTTTTTCATTTGGTATTTTTATATAGATTGGCTACTTTAAAAAGTAGTTTAATGGGTTGAAGTTGCAAAAGATAATCTTCCCACAAGATATTTTGTTTATGCTTTATTTATGCAGGAATACATGAGAACTAATAAAAAGTATACTTTTATTTCTGTAAATGAACTGTATAGCTTATTGGGCCCTTTTCATAAATGCTGAAACAAAATGCTAAAATGAAAAGGTCAGGGCCCTTTGTGATTACAAGTGAGGAATTCCGCATCTGTGTGTGTGTAATCCTTAATGCCATTAAAGAATGATATTGTCATTTGTCTGTTTTGCAAACAAAGATAAAGAACACTTTAAAAATATACATATACATGTATATAAACATTTCCCAACAGGAAATACACATGTACTTGATTTAAAAAAATCTGTAATAGAAAATTGAACTCTACCAAAAAAGGTCTCTATGTTGTTTCTTATTCACTTTACATAAAAGGTTAAGAGTATTTTAAAAACTAATTCTACTTAATGATTCATTTTACAAAGAAATGGGAGAAAAAAACCCTGTAGAGGTACTTGTAATTGTCCAAATGTAATATTGCTATGTTTACTATTCTGGTTTTCTATATTTTCCCATAAACTTTAAAAACATTTGTTGAGTGTCCTTAAAACTGTGGCTGAAATGGTTTAAAATCCTGGCAAGAAGGTAACAGTGTATATGTATTGGAAAAATAGTCCCATTTCAGAACGTTTTGCATCATTTTCACTCAAAAATTCTCTCGTTGAATGTAGATACGATATATGGTTTTGCAGTGAATTCCAAATGGAAAAAAGGAATCAAGTCTGAAGCTTACATTAAACATGACTTAGGATCATATAAATGATATATAGAAATAAAGATACACATGTTGTTAGAGGTAAAAGTAAAATTTGAAAACAAAATGGGAAGAAGCAACTTTATGTGTCTCTAATTGTCAACAATGTGTCCCCTACATATTGTTGCCACAATATCAGTACTGAGTTATTTGGCTTAGTTAGTATTTAAATTAATGTGGCTGAATGCACTTATTTGTTCAAGTGACTGGATAGTAGAGTGTTATCTACTATCCTGTGTCTACCAGAGATGAATAATGAAAAGGAATTTCTGCTTTAGCATAGGGAGGATAAAGCAAGTAAGTGATGCAGTAGGAAGGCGTTCCACCGCAGAGGTACTTGGACAAGTGAGTTGCAATGCTGGGGGGTGGGGGGGAGGATGGGCCTTGGGAGACTGAGCATAGGTCTTGTGCTTGTATGAGCTTTATGTCCCTGGAATTAGTCTTTAAAAAATCTGACTAACAAGTTTAGTGAATAGGCAAAATCTGTGATATTTTGAGACTCCTAAAATTTTGTATTAACCTCAAATTTTGTCTAATATATCCCTAAAACGAAGGACTTTTATTTTAATGGTGGTATGTTCCAAGTGCCATGTATCTTGTTTCTAAATTAGGTAATTATTCATTCAGTGCATATGTTTGCATCTGAGTGCTATTCTCCTGCGTCACCTGTTTCTCCGCGTCTTCTCCCCTGAGAGCATTTACAGAAAATCTTCAGTGACATTTCTAGTGCTGATGGTAATATGGATTACAGTGATTGAGAAACAGGAGACTGGATTGAGAAGAGGGAGGGAAAATGTACAAGCGTGAGCTGTGTATCTGAGATGATACTCGTTCAACTGAACAGTCCACACTGGTTCTTAAAATGGAAAACAAGCTGTGTATCTGTCTTATGGATATTGTTGTTTTTTAATTTATTTTAGTGATTTAGTTTTATTCATATAATATTTCTATTTTTTTTTGCAAATTGTTTTTAATTTAAATCATGGAATTTTTACTTCTCTTGAAATGTATTATGTAATGTATTTTTAGAAATCTTATTTTTAAATAAATATTTTTTAAAAACAACTGTCTTTTCCCTCATTTTTTTATTTATTAAAATCAAACCAAATTCTAGATTTTAGCACTATCAGTGTAATAGGCCAAGTTTTATTTTTAGTTTTATGCAATTTGGATGATTATTCAGAATTATAGTCTTAGGATGCTATTCTCTGTAATCTCAAAATTCGTTACATATTCAGGAAGAATTAGGTATATGTGCTGAGAGTAAGGTCGATGAACTCAAAATTCTGAATGAGGCGTATTTGTCTTAGAGATGACCCAAATGGCTAGATTTAGTACACAGTTTATTTAACATTTATTGTATCAAACACTATTTTATGGAAATACTTGTTTTTTGAGTAGTAACTTACATAAAACAAAATGCGTAGAGTTTAACTATATGTCTGGGCGTCATTTTAGATGTCGGCATATTGAATTACTTAAAGCCTTTGCTCTAATGGAGTGATATTCTAAGAGGTTCTGGACAGCTTTTTATTGATACATTTCCAGAGTCAGAACTTGTATGTGGGAGTTGTCACAAAGTGCATATTAATTAGTATTAATTTGTCAACAGTGTCATTTGAAAAGAGAGAATTGTGTCTAGAAACAATGAAGGAGTAAAATCTGCCCTGAAGGTGAAAGATAGGGGCTTGACTTTATTTTAAAATGTTTTTCTTAAGTTTTTATTGCCATAAAAGTAATGTTGATAAATATTCTGGATTAATGCATGAATTAAATGACCTGGTAGAGTTGCATATAAAAGTATAAACTTTGTTGCATTGGCAAATAAAAGCATATGGTTGCATTTCTGAAAATTTCGACGATTGTAAAACTTTAAACTTGTTCCTTTTCCAGTTTCCTTTGCTCTGATTTTAAGCTGCATTTACACTAACTATGATTTCTTAGTGATGATAAATTACGATTCTCAATCTTTTCAGTCTCAGGACTCCTTTACACTCATAAAAATTGTTTCAGGCCCCAAAGAATTTTTGCTTATGTAGGTTGTCTTTATCAATATTGACTTTATTAGACATTAAAACAGAAGTATTTTAAGTGCTTATTCATTAATGTATTTGAACATAATAATAAACTCATCACGTTAATAATGTATTTTTATTTAGAGACCCATGATTTTACATTGTTTGCAAGTCTCTAATGTCTGCCTTCATAAAAGAAGGTTGCGTTCTTCTACTGCTTTTGCGTTCAGTCCATTGTGTTGTTTTTCTGGTTGAATTCCCTAGAGAAATCCAGTCTCATGCAAATACAGTACAGAAGCTCCTTAATGATGGGGTTATGTCCCAATAAACCCATCATGATATGTTGAAAATACTGTAAGTGAAAATGCATCTAATTCACATAAACTACCGAATATCATAGTTTAGCCTGGCTAGTTTCTACTGAATGTGTATTATTTTTACACCATCTTAAAGATGCAAAATCTTAAGTCAAGGATCATCTTCAATTGGAAAAAAAGGAATTTTATATATATATTTCCTCACCCAAGGGCATGCTGACTGATTTTAGAAAGAGGGAGAGAGGGAGGGGGAGAAGCAAATGTGGGGGGGAAACATTGGTTGCCTCTTGTACACACCTTGATCAGGCACCAAACCTGCAGTACAGACATGTGCCCTGATCGGGAAACAAACCTATGACCTTTCAGTTCATGCGACGATGCTCCAACCAACCGAGCCAAGCCAGCCAGAGCAAAAAGGAATGTTTTGGTACTTGTTTTCAAGTGACTGCCCTTCTGTGATAATAACCAAAAACCCAACATGTGATGTGTTTTCAAAGTTTAGTTGCAATTTTGTACCGGAAACAATACCAGGAAACGTTTCATACTCTGTTCCATTAAAATCTATTGGTCTCTTTTTTTACTTTGGAAACTTCTCTTAACCCACACATGACTTTGTGACATCATTCATTGGTCATTTGGAAGTATTGGAGTAATCCAGATCTTCCCAATGTTGACACATTTCATTCTATAAAGTTAGATTGTTTAAAAATTAATATTACCACTGCTTGCCAGAAAAGTACTGGAAAGCTGTTAAACTCACAATGATGTTACATCTTTCAAAATTCTAATTTTTCACTAGAAGACTTGAATATTACCAGTGGTAACCACATACTGTCAGTGGTTTTCTTTTAAGTGACACATTCACTCCACTCATTTTTGAGAAAATATTTCCATATACCCACATGTGAAAAAAGTTTGTCAGCTATTCTTTCAAGTAAAAAATGGGGTTCCAGGAAAAACATGGCTAGTTCAGCTTGCAACTCAAACAGTCACACCAGTGCTTATCCTCAAGAAGAAACAATCGTACTTTGGAATGCAGGTGAAATGCTCCGTGTACTGCCCGTGTTGTCAAACAATGTTAAAATTCAGGGCTTAATGAAGTTAATCAGTTTTACTGATTCATCGAGGGTATTATTAAATATATTATTTGCATCTGTATATTCTGGCTTTTGAAGCACTTAAAATATAGCATCCTTAAAGATTCACCTCTATTTAGCTTTGTTATAAAGAGGCAAAAACTAAAAATGCATGATAATATTTTAATATTGCAAAATCATAGCAGAAGCTGCCAATACTGTAGATGAACAAATGTATACAGATGCTGCTCTAGGCCGGCCAATTACCATGCGAGCTGCAGTTAGACTAGTGTTCAAGGGCAATTGGAGGGAAAATTGGACCCTGTGGATATCCAGCTGAGCAAACAGGACTGCGGAAGGATAGAGGATGTGTTAGTTTGAAAAAAATACATCTAAGCTTACTAAAAAAATATTTGTATCAGTCACAGCACATTCTTTATATAGCCTCTGGCTTGCCTAGTATTTTTCAAATTAGCCCTCTTTTCCAAACAAAAGAGCACCTCTGCTTAAAGATCAAACCCCCAAATAGCAATGTTTTGCACATAAGAAAGCCGGAATAATGCAGGAAATGTAGAACTTGGAACACACATATCCCAACATTCAGCTGCTACTTGGACATATGAACATAAGTGTGTCCGTAGGAGTAGTTTACTTGTGGCCTCCTCTGGACAATATTGTCCTCAATACAGCAATTTACTATGCTACACACACAGATTTTTAAATTCCTCACAATTTTTAACATGGTTCTTTTAAAGAATTTTTGTTTTATTGTTGCCACTATTACAGATATTTTTACCCCTTTCACCCCTCCACCCAGCAACCCCCCACCTTCACCACATTGTTGTCCATGTCCATGGGCCCTGCATAAATGCATATGTGTCTTCGGCTGTTCTCGTCCAGTGCCCCCCACACCCCTCCCTCTGAGACCCGTCAGTGTGTTCAATGTACCCGTGCCTTTGGGTTTATTCTGTTGGTCAGTTTATTTTGTTCATTAAATTCTACATATGAGTGAGATTGTATGGTATTTATCTTTCTCTGACTGGCTTATTTCTCTTTGCATAATAAAAGTATTCCCTAGCTCTAACTTGCGATGATTTTTGACAAAAGCCAAATGATTGAGGATCTAGTATGATGCGGAAGTTTTATAGTTGAACTATGGGATGAGTAATCCTTGATGAATAAGTGATGAAAATCAAATTAATGAAATTTATTGTATAAATTGTAGAGCTGCAAGCCAGATACCGTCATTCTATTGAACAGGTTCATATTTTAATTGCAGTTAGAAGTAACGTATCAAAGTTTTATGTGTGGTCGACACTTGTTACAACTTCTTGTCTGATTTACAGAGTTCTTGAATGTTTGAAAGTATCTCAGATACTTTCAACATGGAAAAAGTACCCAAAATATGATAATAGTAATTTATCTAAAGTGCTCTACTTTTTGCTATTCATTTTCCATGTTCATTTTTTGTTTTTGAAAACAATTTTAATAATTTTGGTGATCTCTGTGGTAGGCCACCGCTAAGTGGGCCTTCAGTGATCCCCACCTCATGGTGTCCGTACCTCCTAGCGTCCTCTCCTTTTCCCTCCCTGGATTGAACACTATTCTGAATTTGGGGTTTATCCTCACATACATGTTTTTATACTTTTATGTGTTGTGTGTAAACATGAAAAATACTTCTGATCAGTATTTGAAATTTATATAAACCTCCTCACAGTAGTCCCTGATTACTTTCCCCCCTCCGTTGCACTTACAATCTTTAATAAAGTGTGAAAAATCCCCACTCTGCCTGTCCTTCCAGAAGGCTGCTGGCAACAATTTGGTGTCTACTATTCTATATATATGACATGTGTAGTTGTTTGGTTTTCTAGGGAGACTACTAATTTTTCTGTGATTTGCATTTTTAACTTGATATATCTTGATGATCATCCATATCAAGACATAATAGTCTACCCCATGTTTTTTTAACTTCTTGTAGATGTCAGCATATCAATAGCCTGTGATTTGTTTAACCATGGCACTATAACAACATATCAAATAGATTTATTGATTTTTTTTGCTATTAGTAACATTGCTGTAGTAAATACTCTTATACAAAAATCTTTGTGGCCACTTGCTAGTATTTCTTTAGATAGATTTCTAGAGATGAGATTGATAAAGGATCTACACATTTTAATTTTGATAGCAAATACCACACTGTCCTCAAAATTCTTTAATTTGCATACCATGATACTTGATACTATTATAATAGTCTCACTTAATACTATTAATTTTAAAACTTTGTGTTAATCTAATAGAAGTAAGCATCTGTTCATTTTTTTTTTTTTTGTCCTCTCTAAATTCCTCGTTTAAGTCATTTGGGTCATTCACTTATCTTTGTTCAATGTCACTTAATTCACATGTGGTGGATAAATATTGGAGGGATGCCTTGGGAGCGAGGGATCCCAGGCCCAGTCCAAACCACACAACAAAGGGTTCTAGTACCAGGAAGATAAATCCCCGTAATTTCTGCCTGTAAAAAGCCAGTGGGAGTAGGGGTGGCGGAAGGAACTACTGGATGTTCAGGAGTCTCCATTTAAAGGGCCCACATGGACTTAGAATATATATGTGCAAACCCACCCCCTCTGGGATCCTGCACCAGTGTAACAGCTAGAATGGCACGTGTTGAACAGGGTGAGTGCTGGGAAAACCCCCAGAAGCTGGGCCACAGCATTGTCCCCTCTCTGAGGCATCTCCCCACAAAGAGCCACAAAGTGGTAAAGCTGTTGTCCATCCCTGGAGATTACCTAAGGCTCTGCCCCATACAATTTACAGGTGCCTTTTCTACAATAGGCTACACTACTAAGTCAGGGAGTCTGACAGCTCTACCTGATACACAGAAACAAACAGTGAGAGGCTGCCAAATTGAGGAGATGAAGAAATATGGCCCAAATGAAAGAACAGAACAAAACTCCAGAAAAAGAACTGAACAAAATGGAGATGACCAACCTATCAAATGCAGAGTTCAAAACATGGGTGATCAGGATGCTCAAAGAACTCACTGAGCAGTTCAACAAAATAAAGAGACCCAGGAATAAATGAAGGTTACACTAAATGAAATAAAGGAAAATCTACAAGGAACAAACAATGGAGAGGATGAAGCCAGGATTCAAATCAATGATTTGGAACATAAGAAAGAAAGAAGCATTCAATCAGAATAGCAAGAAGAAAAACAATAAAAACAACAACAACAAGGATTGTATAAGATGCTTCTGGGACACCTCCAAGCTTACCAACATCTGAATCATAGGGGTGCCAGAAGGAGAAGAGGAAGAGCAAGAAATTGAAAACTTAGTTGAAAAAAATAATGAAAGAAAACTCCAGTTTAGTGAAGGAAAGAGACCTACAAGTCCAGGAAGCACAGAAAGTCCCAAACAAGTTGGACCCAAAGAGGACCACAACAAGAACATCAAAATTAAAACACCAAAGGTTAAAGATAAAGAGAGAATGTTAAAAGCAGCAAGAGAAAAGTAGAGAGTTACCTACAAAGCAGTTCCCATAAGACTGTCAGCTGATTTCTCAGAAGAAACTCTGCAGGCAGAAGGGACTGGCAAGAAGTATTCAAAGTGATGGAAAGCAAGGACCTACAACCTAGATTACTCTATCCAGCAAAGCAATAATTTGAGTGGAAGGGCAGATAAAGTGCTTCCCAGGCAAGGAATAGCTAAAGGAGTTCATCATACTCCTTTAAGATCAAAACTATGAACATTAAAATGGCAACAAATTCACAACTGTCAATGACTGATTCTAAAAAAAACAAACTAAGGAAACAACCAGAACAGGAACAGAATCACAGATATGAAGATCATTTGGAGGGTTATCAGTGGGGAGCGGGGAGGGGGATAATGGGGGAAAAATGCATAAAGAAGCATAACTGGTAGGTACAAAATAGACTGGGATTCTAAGAATAGTATATAGGAAATGGAGAAGCCAAAGAACTTACATGCACGACCCATGGACATGAACTAAGTGGGGAAGGGGAATAGTGGAGGGAATGGTGGTATGGGCCAGAGGGGAGCAAAGGGGGAAAACTGGGACAACTGTAATAGCATAATCAATAAAATATATTTTTAAAATTTTAATTATTTTATTTAAAACTACTGGGTTTTATCTGGTTTAAAGAAAGGCCTTTCCTAAATCAAGATGATGTAGTTTCTCTTTTTTTCCAAAAATTTTTTGATAGTTTTGTTCTTTTTTTTTGTTGCTGAATCCATTTGGAATTTATAAACCCCAATGTAACCTTAATTTTACTAAACACCAATGTTTTGTGTATTTCTATAAAATTTTATTTTTGTATTAAGTGCATAGTGGAAAACTAAATTTTTTTAATGTACAGCATATCACCAACACATTTTCTGCATAGTTCATTTTTTCACATCTGATTTATAATGTCACTGTGTTCTTGAAGGTATGTAATATGTATTTAATTCTACTAATTATTGGTAAAAATTTCAGAAACATTCACCCATATTTTTCTAATTGTAACCTTCATGTAAGAAATGGTGTTTTTAAATACCTTCACCCATTTGAAATATATTTTTGTTTTTATTCCCTGTTCCCACTTATTTTTATGCATATATTTTAAAATTTTATAGTCAGATTATCATTTTATATCTTCTATTTTAAATCATTTTATTGAAGTATATTTTACATACAACAAAATGTACCCATTTTAAGTGTATATTTTAATTAATTCCTACAAATATATGCACCTCTGTATTTACCAAAACCATCATAATATAGAATACTCAGTCACCCCCAAAAGTTCTGGGGGGCAGCTTACTGCCTACTCTGGGAAACACTGATCAGCTTTCTCTCACTATAGAGTAGATTCGCGTTTGCCAGATATCTACTTAAATGGAATTATACAGTGTGTCCTCTTTTTTTGACAGGCTTCTGTTCAACATATGTTTCTGAGATTCATTCACATTGTATCAATTTGTTTCTTTTTGTTGCTGATCCGTATTCTCTGGTATGAATTGTCCTGCTTTTTATCTGATATACAAAGAGGAATATTTTATTAAAAAGGTGTACCGAAGGATCATAAATTCATAATATCAATAATCTTTACTGTTTCATGAAGGATTTTCTTTTCTACATATTTAGTAATTATGAATAATACAGTGATTATTAGTATAGTTTGATGCTCTATGTTGATTTGACCACAGTTTTAGACTGCTGATTTAGGATATTTATACTTGATGTGATTATTATTATGATTGTCTTTGAATCTATTGTTATATTTATTATTTGTTCTGTCTATTCTTTGTTCTGTTTCCTGCCTTTTGGGGGGGCTTAATTTAGTATATCCTTACTACTCTACTTCATCTCCTCTATTGGTTTAACTGTACTTTTATTCTTTTGTTTTCCTCAGAATTACAAGATGCTGGTTTCATTTATCAATCTACTTTTAAATATTATTCCACTTCATGTATAATATAAAAATCATACAACATTTTGCTTTCATTTTCCTCTTCTTTCCTTTTGGATATTGTTGTCATGTATTTTGCCGGTACGTTTTATAAACTTCACTACATTGTTATTACTTTTTTTAATCCTCACCAAGGACATGCTCACTGATTTTAGAGAGAGGAAAGGGAGAAGAAAGAGAGATATAAATGCATCAATGTGAGAGAGAAACATGGATCAGTTGCCTCCTGTATGAGCCCTGACCTGGGATTGAACCTGCAACCTAGGTATGTGCCCTGAGTGGGAATTGAACCCACAACTTTTTGGTGTATGGGACAATGCTTCAACTAACTGAGTCATTCAGCCAGAGTGCATTGTTATTACTTTTATTGGTAAATTATCTTTTAAAGAAGTTCAAAAGCAGGAAAAATATTTATTTTTATTTTCATTATTTTTCTTTTTTTAAATTAAATTTATTGGGGGTGACATTGGTTAATAAAATTATGTAGGCTTCAAGTGTACAATTTTATAACATATCACCTGTATATTGTACTATGTGTTCACCACCCCAGACTGAGTCTTCTTCCATCACCATTATCACCCCCAGACCCTGTTTTACCTCTCTACCCACTCCTCCCTTTCCCTCTGGTGATCACCGTACTGTTGTCTGTGTCTATGAGTTTTTTGTTTGTTTTGCTTAATCTCTTCACCTTTCTCACTCGGCCCCACAACCACCTTCCCCTCTGACAGCTGTTTATACCATGGAATACGACTCAGTCATACAAATGAAGAAAATTATTTCATAAAAATGAAGAAAACTGTACTATTACTTTTTTAATGGTTTTCCTCAGAATTACAAGATGCAAGTTCCATTTATCACTGTACTTTTAAATATTATTATTCCACTTCATGTATAATATAAAAATCACACATTATGTGGTACATTTATATAATGGAATACTACTTAGCCATAAAAAATGAAGAAAATCTTACCCTTTGTGACAGCATGGAAAACATTATGGAAGGAAAATAAACCAGTCAGAGATAGACAAACACCATATGATTTCGCTCATGTGAAAGCTAATAAACAAAATAAACTAGCAAACAAAATGGAAAAATATTTTTTTAATCTACCCATCTGTATGTCATTTCTGGTATTTTTCATTCCTTTTGTAGTCTTGGTTTCCATATATATCTTTTCCCTTCTGTCTGAAACTTTCCATGTGATTCAAGTCTCCTGGTAATGCATTCACTCAGGTTCTGTTTGTCTTGAAAAGTTTTATTTCACTGTCATTATTGAAGGATATTTTTTATTGAATATAGAATTCCTGGTCGGTGGGGGTTTTCCCCCCTTGGATTCAGGCCTTTTTATTCCATTGTTTCCTGGCATGCATATTTTCTGGTAAGAAGTCTGTGATCCCTCTTTATTTTTTTCCCTGTACCCAGCGTGTCATTTTTATGTTTGTTAAAATGGTCCCTTTGTGGTTTTTGGCAGTTTAATTATAATGTATCTTGGTGTAGTTTTCTTTCTGTTTACTCTGCTTGGGTTTATTGAACACATTAAACTATGGGTTTATTCTTTTCATCAAATTTTGAAGACTTTGGCTGTTATGTCTTTACATAGTTGGTCCACCTCATCACTCTTCAAATATGCTATACCACTTAGTATTGTTCCACAGGTTACTGAGACTCTGTTGATATTTTAATCTTTTTTTTCTTTGTCTCTGTTCTCTTGAAGGAAAAGTTTCTGTTTGATGTTTCAAGTTCAGTATCTGTTCTTAAACAGTGTTTCTACTGTTCTTAATAGTATTCTGTTAGTCCCCTACAGTGAGATTTTCATTTTGGATGCTATAGTTTTTATTTCTAGAAGTTATATGTAATTCTTTATATCACTTATTTCTCTTCTCATGTACAGTTTCTTTTAAGTACTTGTTCATGATTGTAGCAACTAGTTTTAAGCCTTTTGTCTGCTAATTCCATCATTTCTGACATTTTTACATCTATCTTTATTGACTTTCTTCATCGTATGAGGTTGCCTCTTTCTATGTCTAGTTATGTTTGGTTGGATGCTGGACTCTTTGAATTTGACATCCTTGAACAATGCATACTGTTTTCCTTAAGAGTGTTGGATTTTGTTGAGAGACTGTTATATTACTTACAGGTCAGCTTGATCCTTTTGAGGCATGTTTTTAAGCTTTTAATTTTTTAAAGATCTTTAGACAGAGGAGGAGGGAGGGAGAAAGATAGGGAGAGAAACATCAATGTGTGATTGCTTCTCACATGCCCCCTGCTGGGGACCTGGCCCACAACCCAGGCATGTGCCCTGACTGGGAATTGAACCAACGACACTTTGGTTCGCGGGCTGGCGCTCAATCCACAGAACCACGCCAGCCAGAGCTGTTTTTACCTTTTTTAAAGAGGCTAATTTGATGATAGTACTAACGCCTGAGTTTTCAGCTTCAACATCTCCAATCCTGTGTGAACTGTGAAAATTTGTTCCACTCACAATTTCCCAGTCATTTTTTTGTTTTTTGTTTTGTTTTGCTCAGCCTTGCAGTGTTTCAGCCTGCACAGGTGTAGCTCAGTGTTCAGCAGCAGTCTCAGAAATCCCCATGAAGATTTCTGGAGTTTTTGTTCTGTGTGATACTTTTCCTTGTGGTACTCTGACCTGCAAATGCTAGCCGCCTCTTCCTCCCCAAATTCCAATCTCTTGTCACCTTGATTCAGCGAGACAACTATGCTCTGCTTGGGATTGTTCTCCGTATATGGCAGTCTATAACACAACTGCAAGCAGAAATCTCAGGGGACTTTTTAGGACTTGCCTCATCTGTTTTCCCTTTTTAAGGGTCACAGTCCTACATTGCCTGTTAACCAGTGTCTGAGAACCATTGTTTCATACATGTTTGTCCACTGTTTCAGTTGTTATGAGAATCTGTGTTACTTTTTAAATATTTAAAATCTTCACCATTAAGGCCACGAACATACCCATTTATTATTTTGTGTGTATGTGTGTGTTTGTGGTAAAAAATAGCTAATACAAGATCTACCCTTCTAGCAAATTTTAAGTATGCAATACAGCATTGCATCCTGTATCTAAATACAGGAACCGTGCCATACAAATCACCTCCAGGGCGTATGTATCTTGCATGTCTGAAACTTCGTACTATTTTAACATCACCTCTCCATTCCCCCAGCCCCAGTCCCTGACAACCACCATTCTACTCTGCTTTTATGACTTTGACTACATTAGATTTCATGTATAAGTGAGATCATACAAACTTGTGTTTCTTTATCTGACTCGTTTCACTTAGCATAACATTCTTCCGGTCCATCCATGTTGCCACAAATGGCAACATTTCTTTGTTTATGGCCTCGATGGTGGTGGTTTCACAGGTGTATCCTAATCCTCGGACTTATTGAGTTGTGAACATTAAATATGAACCTCTTTTTACATGCTAATCACACTTGAGTAGAGTGGCTTTTAAATGGTTTAAACTTTTCTATTTTTAATAGAATTCATTCTTTAGATATCACTCTATTTTGACTGGTTAGTGTCCTCACTTGACTCACTGTCATGATCTTCTTTAGCTGAAAGACAAACTAGTATATATTGTTTCCATTCCAATTCTTCCTTGCCAGGAGACATGAGCTAGTGAACTTGGGCTCTCAGAAGTTGCTTCTTTCTGCACGTGTTTCTCCAGTGCTCTGAACCCAGAGAAGACATGGAGAAGTACAAGGACTAGGGTGCCTTTCTGTCAAGGTTCTGTCCATTGATTCCTCTTCCCTGTGCTTTGGGAATGTGGGCTGCAGATGTTAGACAGCACCACAGTTGCCCTCTAATTTCTAAGCCAGGCGTTTTTTCTCTCTAATGCCTTGCCTGCTTGGCTACAAGAAGATGCTGGTGAGGACTGCAGGGGAAATTGTTTTCATAGAGCAATTCCTAGTGGGTGGCGTGGACTCGTGATAGGACCATGTGGAACCCTTTGCTCAGCCTATTTCTTTTTTATGAAACCAAGCCAGAGTTGGCTGTCAAGTGAAGTCTCTAGAACACACTGAAGCAAAACAAACAAACAAACAAAAAAACCCCTAAAAGTTTTGCTAAAAAATTGTGCTCTGTTAACTGTCATTTCCACCACTAAGTGGTTACTCCCTTAATGACATTTTGCCTTTTCTTTCTATACCCACCCCTACCCCCAAATCCAGCTAGATTTGGGACCCTAGAGCTGCTTCCTGTACAGGGATTCTAGTGGCAAATAAGGACAGACATAGGCATGTCCTTTTGCTGTTGTTTGTTTGTGTCTCTCTGGCACCAGCTGCCTGGCCACTCTTCCATGTGGCCACTTTCCCTTGCTGGCTCTCTGAGGGTCTCTTTGGAGGACTGTGGGAAAGACGGAGGATACTTTTTCCACAGAGTCCTTGATGGGAGGGATCAGGCTTCAACTTGGCTTCTTTTCTCTCTTTTGATATCACTAAAGACAGTCCCAGCAGCCTCTTATAGCTGGAATACCTTTGAAAGGTAGATGGGACTCCTCATTGAGATACAGATGAAATGAAAAAAGTCCAGCTACCTCTAGATGGTGTCTACCCAACCGTGGAAACTTCATGTAGCCTTGCCATGAAAACAGTGGAAACGTGAGCACTTCTCAGCCAGCACTCTTCGACGACACCATCTCCTTCCCATGCATCCTCTAAGCCCAAGGACCACGTTAGATACTCAGCTGGCCCGGTGCCTCATCAGACACCTTCTGAGGAAGGGTGGTCATTCATCTCTTGGTTAATGAAAAATGGAGTGTTGGGAATCCTCAAACTTAGCTAGAATTTCTCTGAAGATCTCTCTCCTTTAACTCTAGGGAGAAGAAACACCAGGTCCACCCCCCCTCCCCCGCCCCCATGGGGAAGGTCCCTTTTTCTGAATATTTACCCAGAGGCCACACTTTGCCATTTCTTTCTTTGTATTAGTTGGGGACCTAGGGCTACGGGTTAGGAAGGCTGAAACAGCACCTCTCAGTAAACCGAGAACAGTCTGTGCCATTACTTTTTGTATTTGCTACAATTCTAGGATGACAGGGAGGGAGCGGTAGTGTTCTACAATGACAACAATATTAACCAAGTGCCTATGCCACTAATAACTGACATTCACTCACTGCTTGCTGTGTGCACGCATGGTGCTGGGGGCTTTACAGGCTGTATCTTTTAATCCTCAGAACAAGCCTATGAAATTGTCCCCGTTGTGCCCTTTTACAGGCGAGAATATTAAGGTTACTCAGCTACTAAATAGTGCAGCCAAATTCAGATCAAGAGTCCACATTGTAAACTACTAGTGCTATATTTTCCCAGATTCTACGTGTGGCTTCATCCTAGTGATGCTGTTTAGTTTCCGTCTTCGGGTGCATGTTCGTGGGTATCGATGGGAGAAATGGCAGGGGAAGCGGCGGTGCTGCTAGGAACCATCCTCAGGCAGAGGTCTTGTTTTCCCTTCGGGAGTCTTTTCAATTTTAGGATTCTGTGATTCAGACATAAATAATAAATACGATCTAGTAGAGGTTAACAAAACACTGACTGAGTTACTGCCGACTTTACTGTAGGTCCCAGTTTCTTTGGCTCTCTTAGGGAATAACTACCTCTTTGGGAATTAATTTCCTCACATGGATTTGATTGAATTCCCTCAGGCCGCAGAAGTGTAATCTGGACGAGCTCATTTAGCAAATGGCACCCAGCTTTTCTCACCCTGGTTTGCCAAAGACACTGTGAGGCTTTGTTTGAACACAGCAACAGTGCTGGACAGCAGATGTTTGCAAACACCATTTGTTTAATTGCTCAGACATTTTGTAATGTATTTTTCTCCTAAGCTGTGGGAAACACATCCTTTATCAGCTTCAAAACAGAGCACAACTTTGGAGGGCCTTGCTGTCTGTCTTTTTTCCATGTGCACTGGTCCAGACAGACTGAGCGAACAAAAAGAAGAAAAGGGAGAAGCTGTTGGCAGTTGCGGTCAGCTCTGCCTCTTGGTAGCAGCAGCAATACGGTAGTAAGTGCCCTTTCCCATCCTGCTCCTCGGCCCCTCAAAACAAAAACAGAAACAAAAAACCTACCAGCAGAAAAGCACTCACAACTATTAAGCTAAACATACAGTCAAGGAGGTGGAGGCTCACCTGGCAGCGGCCCTCCCCAGCAGCGCATCTTATGGCGTCTGCAGGTGCCAGCGTCTGAATTCTGGGAATTTCTCAGGGACCTGGCATTGCCTTATGTCTGGCATAAGCACTCCTGGGAGTGGCCTTTCACGCTGGGTGCAGTAACGCGTCTTCCACATGTTGCAGAGTCCCCGACAGTTGCTCCTTAGAGGACACGGTGTGTGACAGTTGGTCTAGGTTCCCATTGCATTGCCAGTCCCAGGTGGGGCCCATGACAGGAAACGAGGCTGTGAAGAGCCACCTTCAACGCTGTCTTACAGCCCCAGACTCTTTCTGCCCCAGACTCAGCACGCCACGTGTTAGAACCACCCTTAAAAACTTCCCAGCGATGCCTCCAGATCTCCACGCTTACGGGGAGTTTGATTCGGTAGGTCTTGATGGGAGCTTGGGAGTCTACATCCCGGTGTCAGTCTGCGGGTGACTTGGATGTGCAGCTGGGGCTGAGAACTACTCCTTAGTGCTTTCTAAAATGCGACACTAAGTGCACCCTTTGTATCTAACGGGTACGAGAAGGGTCTCCAGACAAAGGTTCCAGTCCTGGCTCTGCCAGTTATTGGCTGTGTGACTTGGACACATTACCTCTCTGTGCCTCACATGCCCCCCAGTGTGGGGCTGGATAGTCGTAGGGTCTACTTCATGGCATTTTGAGGATGATATGGAATAGCCCTTATAAAACACTTAGCAGTCTCTCAATAAAATGTTATAAGTCTCAACTTATTTAAAAGAAATAAAAAAATGACCGTACTGATGTGGGGCTTGCTTTGTGGAATCCCGTGGGGAAACAGGAGACTGCCTGGCGTCACAACTAGAGCAGAAAGACCCTGGGGCTCTCCCCTTCGGGGCCAGCTGTTTGCTTTAACTCTTGCTGTGCTGTATGTCTCTCTTAAAAACTTTCTTCCGGAAGGCAGTTTTAATGAAAAGGAAATTTTATTTTTTAAGAAGCTCTAAAGGGATTACTGTTGGCTTCTGTGGGAGTCGCCCTGTTAGCCAGCCAGGGCACCAATGTCCCTGTGACAAGCGCAGACATTCTAGGCACACACTCTTGTGTTTTTTAAGTTCAATTAGCTTAAAAAAATATTAAGTTTATACTAAGTGTGAGGCACTTTGGAGAAAGGGAGGAAGTAAGAGAAAGAAATGTGACATTTATTCAGCAGCTACCTTATACTAAATACTGAAATAAAAACTTTATAATTGCCTTTTTAATTTCTGTGATTGATACAGTTAGCTGTATTTTACAAATATGAAACTGAGACACCTAGAATTCATTGTCTTAGTATTTTATAAAATCCAAGGCTCTACTCTTTCCACTTGCCATACCACCTCAGAAGGTACAAGGGCAAAGGTAGGCCAAGATCTGACCTGATTTATGTATCATATTATGATTTGTCATTACAGGTACATCTACATTCTACCTGGCAGCATAGAGTCCAGAGCTGCTTTCTGTCTTGTAGCCTGTGTTACTTTTACAGAGCTTATAAATAACCTTTGTTTGTGGGCACCTTGATGCTAAGGTACTTTTATCTTGCACATAATTTTCACAACAATATTATGAAGGAATTAATAACAATCATATGGGCACTATTTAGTAAGCACTTATCATGTGCCAGGCATCATAATAAGAGGTTTTCCTATTGTCTCACTTAATCCTTAAAGTAGCTGGTAGGTCCTGTTCACACCCATATTCTACAGGCGAGACTGCTGCAACCTATATTGCAATGCTAGGGTCAAAGCTCACCTCTGCCTTTCTCCAGAGCCCAAAGTCTTAATCACTGTTGGCCTTATCTGCACATTACAAATGAGGAAGCCCAGAGTCAAAAAGGTGTGGACTTGCCCTTGATATCACAGATAAACTGAGAATCAAGCCCCTCTCTGCTGAAGACATGTTTCTAATCAGTCTAGTAAAGACCAGCCTAGGAAACAAGTTTCCAAACAACTGTACAAAGGAGAATAGGAAAGGAAATAGAAATGAAAGTAAACTGGGCCTAATAGGATGAACACGATTTCTAGAAACAGAAATAACCAGTAAGGATATTTCAGATGAATGCAAGAGAATGAAGAAAAGCAGGAGACAGAGAGTTCCAAAAGCAACAGGTACACTCATGTAAATTCACCACAGTATGAGGTGAACATAGAGCGCTTTAGGGGACTGGCTAGAAGTGGCGTGTGCTTGAAGGCAAGTATGAAGAGTTTGCCCCTACATTGTTGGAGAACGGGGAGCCACTGAGTGTTTTTGAGCAAGGAGTGTATCGTGATCAAAGTGACCCTTAAGGAAGATCATTGTGGCAGGGACAGGGAGATGAGGAGGGGCCATTGCAGTGGTTCTTAGGACAGAAGGAGGATCGGAACCAGTGTCGAAAGTGTAGAAGAGGAGAATTCAAAAGACCATTACAACATCCAGTTGGCAGAACCTCACAACTGTCTAGGTGGTGAGGACCTCAGAGAGTGAGGTGTCAATGCAGTTCTGGGTTTGAGCCCAGGTCCCTAAAAGAATTGTGTTGTCACAAATGAAGAGAGGGAATTAAGAAAGAAGAGTTGATTTAGGAAGAGATATAATGATCTCAGTTTGGAATAGGGTAACTTTGAGGTGCAGACAGGTTATGAAAGCTGAGATATGTCGAGTTGAGTGGAAAGGGATGCAATTGAATACATAGTTTGAGGACACATTCAAATGAAGGTGACAGTGGATTGGACCATCAAGGGAGCAGGCCCGAAACAGGAGAGAAGCCATAACCTTTGGAAATTCCTACCTTTAGAGGGCAGGCAGGTGATGAGGAAATCTTAAAAGAGGTCAGTAAGTAAGTAGAAAAGTAAAGGGAGAACCAAGAAAATACAATATGATGAAAACCAAAAAGAGTTTCTAGGGAAAAAAATGGCTAACATTAGAAAATGGGACCGTCACGGAGGTTGAAATCAGAGAAAAGGTCTACTCGGTTCTGGAGTGGCGGTGAGCAGGCAGGGCTCGGCGGCCACGAGCCAGACCAGGTAGGATGAATTGGCTGCTAAGTTTTTCAAGTCTGTCGATGAAAGTCAAGGGACATGATCCATTTAACCTTATTTTTTCAGTGTTAAATGGCATACTGCCTGCGGGTCAAAGGGTATAGAAGTCATTTTAATATAGGAATCTGCATTTTCAGGAGATTTGGAGAAATTTTTTAAAAGCGTGTTAGTAATCAACATGAGGGAGATGTGTAAGGCAGTTATTCTAAAGAGGCTGTCAGAAAAATTCAATACCACAGGGTGGAAATCAACGTGCAACTCAAGATCAGAGCTTTGGCTTTCAAACCACATTCCACTAATAATTAGAGGGGAGAAAACCACAGCCTCTGGGAGAAAAAATACTGAAGTCATTTCCAACCCAGACACTGAGTTTCTGGAAACAGTTAATAATGCACCTGGGTACACATGGTCCTTATCTTGTAGATAAACAAGACGGCTTCCTTATAGGGACACAGTATTCAATATTTTCTTATTGAATGCTTCATTTCAAAGCATTCGGCTCCTCTCTTCCAACATATCACAGCAAAAGGTTTTCCCTTTTTATATTTTGCAAGCTGCTATCTCCATAACACGTTACAGTGACGGTAGATTGAAACGGGTCCTTTCAAAACCACTCAGAGCAACATTGGAGTATTTGGAGAAGACACCAGACTCACAGTCCATACGCTGTAATGGAGGTGGCGTCGCTAACGTTTGCTTCTGGAATGAAAGCAGGTTAAGCAAAGAAGAGACTCTGATTCCAGATGACCCATACTTTCCTCGGACCTCAGATAGACCTCTCTTTCCTGGGAGATGTGGAAGTCTCAGTTTTTTATGATTTTGACAGGTTTGCGTCTCTGTACAGAGCCGAGAACCAGACACCAACAAAGTGCTCCCTGCTTACCGGCCACGCCTCCTCCTCAGGCCCGTACAGGGGAGGGGCCCCTGCTTGCCCTGTTCCTAATGTTCCTTTTAGTTGCAAAATTGTAGAATGTGAAACAGTCACTTCATTAATTTTTAATGTTATTTTTAACCAAATCACATTATAGAAGATCCAAAAAATAAAGAAACATAACTGCATTCTAAAGGAGACCACAATATTTTTTTTTTTCCTGACTAAATGAATCTTTATTCCCAGTAAGATAAATTTTAGACTGGAATGTCTATGTTTTTGGATAGTTAAATTACTTTGTATTTCTAATGAATCTTTGGTTTTATTTCTTCATTTTCTTACTATATCCAAGAAAATCCTCTTAGAATTTTTTTTACTCCTATGAGAGAACACACTCTTTATTTTGATGTATTTCGATCCAGACTTTTTTTTAATGCATATTTATTGTATAATTGTACTCACAGTCTAATATAATTTTGTATTCTTTCACTTAACTTTATATTGGAAACACCCATGGACTCTTCAGGTCTCATCCTAAGGACTGACACAAAGATTTCCTACCTCGTCAAGTAAAGCTGCTGGGAGACTGGTATTTACCAATTCTTCCCTCTTGAGGGAAATGCATTTGTTGATTAGACCTGTTTCATATCTTGTAGTGCCCTAGAGACAAAGACAGTTCATCACCATCCGGAAGGCCTACTTGCTTCTCTTTCAGTAATGTGACAGTTCTTTAATTTAAAATCTGAAAAGAAGTATGTCCTTACTTTTCCATACCATCTAATGCCTTCTCACTAACTCAGGCACTGAGGTTATCGCTCCAGCATTAGTCTAGAATCATGCTGGGGCTGCAGGGTGTGTACTGAGGATGAAAACGAAGCTGCGTATTTCCATTTCTCAGCAATGGCGGTGGTTGAACAGGAGCTGGCGGTGTGTTTACATCAGTAGGGAAGGGTGGGTCTTGTTTAGCAATGTCTGCCTCAGACACAGAGGGAGGGAGTCATGGCACACATGCCTAATATTGTCATCCCGTGAGCAAACCACATGTTTAAAGCCTACTGTATGCCATGTACTCTGCCTATGTTATATGATACATTCCTCATGGCAATACTAGGAAACGTATATCCTAGTACAGGAGGGCAAAAGTGAGGTGCCCATCCGAACCCAAACATCAGGAAAGTAACATTATTTTGGAGGGTTAAGCTGTGAAGTCAACACAAAATGAAACAAAGAAAAAAGATTTAAAATTTTATGCTGGAAACAAAGACATACAAACGGCCAACAGGTATATAAAAAGGTGCTCACCACCACTTACCAGGGAAATGCAAATCAATACTGGAGTAAGATATCACATTCAGACCTGTTAGGATGGCTATTATTTAAAAAAAATAAATAAATTAAACTAAAGATAAGTGTTGGGGAGAATGTGCAGAAATTATATTTCTTGTACATTTGGTGGAAAGGTAAAATGGTGTAGCCAGTATGGAAAGACAGTGTGAGAATTACCCCCACCATTAAAAATAGCGCTATCCTAAGATCCAGCGATCTCATTCCTGGCTTTGTATCAGAAAGAATTTAAATCAGATCCTCAAAGAGATATCTGCCCTCCTATGTTCATTGCGACATTATTCACAATAGCTAATATATGGAAACAGCTGAAATGTTCAGACCAATGGATGAAGAAAATGTGAGCATACAGAATATTATGCAGCCTTAAAAAAGAAGATACTATAATCTTTCCCAACATGGATAGAAATGGGACAGTTCACAGACTGGCACAAATCCGTAGACCACATTTTGAGTGGCCTCGTCTTACAGGACACTCATCAGCCGAGAGGACAGCCTGCGTGAGGACGTGGCCATGAGATTTAGAAGTAGAGGGTGGAGCTGGGAGCGAGGAAGCATCCAGCAAATTCTTTTGGCCATTTGAGTTACTTAAATTTCCTTCTTTCCTTTCCTTTCCCTTCCTCCCTTCCATCCTAAGCTCTCCATTCCGCCTTCTGTCTTTCTCGTTTTACATAATAAGACAGTGTGACTCCTTTAAAAACAGGCTTCCGTTTGCCCTGATATCTTCATTTATTTCTCTTATAATTGGATATGTTTTTATAAGTCAACTTAAATTCTTTTTTGTGGAACAAGGGTAATTATGAATACATAAGTTAATAATAAATAAAGTAAAAAGATAGTGAATAAAGGGAGAAAATGTTGCCTTATGAATTGGCTGTGATTTAATCATGACTGCCATCCCTCACGGGTAGGGCATGTCTTAGGTCTGCCTGGCATTGAATTAAGATTTAGCACTGACCTCAGAAAGCATAGCCTAGAAGGAGGGTAGATAATTAAATGGATACATTACAGATAAAATATGGTTAATGGCATGAATGTGTTCTCAACAATGTATTATTTCATGAATGTTTCAATAAGCTAGTTCTACAAACACAGTCATGCGAAAACACATAAAGTAGAGCAGTATACTTGTTTGGGAAATGGAGAAGTCTTTCAATAGGAGATGGAATTTTAAGTAGGTTTTGTTTATTTAAAAATACTAATGTTCTATTCTAACAAAGTAAAACATGCATGTAGTTTAGCATGTAGATCAGCCAAGCCCTGCTCTCTCCTCCCGAGAGTCCCGTGCTCAGAGCCAATGATTTTCAGCACTTTTTAGTGTTAGTTCTGCCACAAATCTATTTCTAAATAATATGCTTATGGTGCCACTTATTTTTTCAAAGGCAAGTATTGTGTATTGGCTCACGTCTATGGAAATGTGGACTCGGCTTTCTTACTGCCTCACCTCTACTGCCCGTCTCTTTGACTGGATGTTGGGTGTGTTGCCGTTTGCATAGTGGAGGTCTCCTTCAAAGGTCTCTTGATCTTGGCAGATTGTTCCTGCGGCTGGAGGCTTCCCTATGGTGGAATCAGGCGGATATCTTGACATTTTACTGGGCAGCTCACAAATGTCAATATTTTTATGTCTTTTCAGTTGGTCAATTTCCCAGAGAGGAGTCCTACAGTTTCTTGCTTAGGACACTTACATCTGGTTGCCAGCTTCTTTAGAGCCGAGTCAGGCAGGCAGCCCGGAGTTTCTCACCTTCTCGTCTGCCGACCCCCCATTGATCCCTGTTCTCAGAATGGTGCCATGCTGTGAGCTATGCCTGGTCCTTCCAACTCCAGAGTTCCTCAGGCTTAGACTCGTCAGGATTCAACCTCCAGGCTCCTGGTTGAGAAGGGGATTCACCTGGCTGTGGAGAGGGTGAGAAAATCGAGGGATGAATGGCTTCTCCTACATACAACCAGTCCTGTTTTCAGCTCCTCCCCCTCTCCCTCGCAGGCATCCAGCCCCTGGTTCCTGAGTCCCAGGTTCTGTGGTAAGATGCGCTGTGTTGCTTGGCTCCCCGACACCTTCCGGCAGAACCCCTTTCTGGTCTACTAAGTCGACCACTGTGTGTCTGCTTTCCGTGTCCCAAAGTTTTGTTGAAATACTTTATCACCTGCCCTCTTCTTTTTGCCCTTGTAGGTTTATGCATCTTTATAAAGAATACTCTTCATTACTGGGTTTTCATGAGGGAGCAGAGGAGGATGCATCTTCACTTGGCCTCTTTAACATGGAGTTGTAAGTTACACTTTAAAGGGTAATTTGTGGGTGAAGGCGTGAGGGAATGAAAGTGACATTTTAGGTCAAGGAGATAGCAAGTTCAAAAATATGCATTTCTGAAAGGATCTTGGACTGTGTTTGGGAAATGGGGATTACAGTTTGGCTGGTGCGTAGAGTATAGTGGACGGGGAGAACTAAGGGAAGTAGACAAGGCCCCTGTGATAGATTGGCTGTAAAAATGACCCAAATTATTTGCCTCCCTCGCACATGCCTTGCAATGGGACTTTGCAGCTTCCTCCATCAAGAGGCAGAGTCTGTTCTTCAGCCCCTGGAAGCTGGGCTGGCCTAGTAATGCTACCGTTCAACAGAATGTGGCAGAAGTGGTGATATACAGTTCTGGCTAAGCCGCAGGAGGCTTGCATTTTCCACTCGCTGGTTTGGAACCTGCCCAGGTGCCATGAGAGTGAGCTCAGCTAGCCTTCTGGGGGAGAATCATGTGGCCCAGCCTCCCCTACTCTTCCAGGTGATAGCCAGCCAGTCCCCAAAAGCAGCCATCTAGCTGACCTACAACTGACCACACACATAAGGGAGCTTAGTTGAGACCAGAAAAACACCCCTTCTGCAGACAAACGCAGGTCCCTCTCCTTGCCAGGCTGCATGTCAGAAATAGGTTCGATAGTGCGATAGGAATGAGTTGCCTCCAATCAGGAGCTACAGGCTGTAGGACCATAAATATATTCTTGACTTGAATTTTCTCCTCCTTCTCAGTCTCTCCTTTATCCAACACCTACCAGAAAATAAGTTGTGAATGTCAGAGCTATTCTGACTGCGTTTTCTAAGGTAGCTCAGTCCAAAGGAGCTACAATGCAAGCCACAAATGTAATTCAAAATTTTCTAGCAGTCACATTTTTTTTAAAGTAAAAAGAAGCAGATACAATCAATATGTTGTTTCATTTAACTCAGTGTATCCAAAATTGTAGTCTGTCGTAACAATTCAAAAATTCGACATTAATTTAAAAATTGAGACATTTTCCATTCTTCTTTTTTGCACACACCTTCCTTCAGATTACAGTGTGTCTACTACATTTTCAGCACACCTCATTTCAGACCAGCCGCGTTCACCTCCTTGGTAGCTGCCCTTGGCTAGTGGCTGCGCTGGTGGAGAGTGTGCTCTCCTGGGTTTGCCTTGGAGACCAGACTGTTAAGCAGTGTGGCCAGTCTTTCCTCACCTGTGCCTTCCTGCTGGGCACGCCACTGCAGCTGGCCTGGACAGGGGCCCCCAGACTGCTGCCCTGATTCTGTTTTCAAGGGGCTGCATCGTCTCTCCTGTTGCTGGTCGATTGGCCGCGGGGAGACCTTAGCCTCCCAGCAGGCCTCCTCTCCTTACGGTGAAACATGACCGCTGGCCACGCCAGGCCCGCAGGCACGCCTCAGAGCAGCCCGCTGTTTGCAGCTCTCATGAATTGCCCTTTCTTTTCCAGGGCGCACAAAAACCATTTCCCTGACTCCTCTTACTTCCACTGCAGCATTAAAACGACCTGCGGAGGGAGCTAGATAAGGCTTCCTTTGTTTCCTGGCTCAGAGTTGTACAATGTACCTGCTTTCGATAAAAGTCGTTACCCTGAAAAGCCACATTTTTTGTCCCCTTTTTTCCTTTCCCATTTTTAGAGAGCCAACAAGCAAACCTTCACTTTCAACATTTAACCTTATAAAATATGAGCAGGTTTCGACTTGGCAACGGACTTGAGAGTTTCCCAGCTCTTGCCTGGCGTTTGGCTTTCTGAGAGGAAAGCTAAGAAGCCTCCAGAAATACCTTTCTGTGATGCCCTGATAATTTGGTGACTCTATGTCACCCTCTTTTTCTTAATAAAATCTTTCCCAAACTGCAGGGGGAGATGGCCTTTGAAGAACTGGGCAGCTATGGAGCTCAGAGAGAATCAGGAAGCCTGGGCATAGGTGGAGGGCCGTGAATGCCAACCCTGAGGATGATAGCTGCCGTGCTTTTATATTCGAAATCAAGCCAGCCCCTCACCTCGCTGTCACCACCTTAGGTGACCTGCTCCCAAGAGGACGGGTATAATGTGGGCCTGCAGGTCACAGGTAACTTTGTCCTCTTATTCTAAACCAAGAAACCTTACATTTGCCACACAGCAGGACAGTTGGAAATCCTATCAAAAGATTTTTCTTAGGTTCACCTTAAAAAAAAAACGCTGAAAACAAAGCAGCTCTGTGGAGGCTACAGACAAGATGGCTTTTCAGAGGCTTAGTACAGAGTCCTTGGACATAGGATACTTTTAATGTGGGCGACTGGGACTTTACCTTTGGAGAAGAGCCTTGCTGTTATTGAAACCAGTTTTCCTCTGACGGGAATGATGTTTGTTACTCCTTTCCTCCTTTCCCTCCCCATTTAATTCACTCCAGACTCAGTCCTCCCTGGGAGTTTGCCTTAGAGAAACTGCAGTTCCATGCAGTGGATACGTACTGGGCAGCTATGACTCAGCGCTAGAGACGCAGGGAGGCCCTGGAAACGCCCTCCGTCACCTGCTCTCAAGGCAAATGTTGCATCTCTACTCTAAGAATCATCACTTAGATCAGGGGGGTGGCAAACTTAGGCCTGAAGTACAAGTTCAGCCACTGACCTGTTTGTTTTTTAAATTTTTTTTCTAAAGAATTATGGTAAAATACATATAACATAAAATCTACCGTCTTTCCCATTTCTAAGTGTACAACTTAATAGTGTAAAGTACGTGGTCTGGCACAAATAACACTCCTTTTATATTATAGAATGTTTTATTACAAAATCATAAGCATGTAATTCTGTACCATAACAATATCACACTCAAGCATACCATATGACATTCTGGTGAAATGTTCAAATTAAAACTGTAAATTATTACACCCATATTATTACCCTACCAGCCACACTCAAACAAGCATTACTTCTGCCGGACCTGTGTGTTCACATTGTTTGCAATCCTCAGAGCTCTTTTCATCTTGCACAACTCGGACCGTACACCCATTATGCGACAACTGTTCATTCCTCCGCCCCTAGTTCCTGGTGACCACCATTCTACTTTCTTGTTTCTATGAATTTGACTACAGTAGGTACCTCAAGTAAGTGGAATGGTACATTATTCATCTTTTTCTGACTGCTTATTTCACTAAGCAGCCGTTGATTCCGACACTTCAAACTGGACACAATTCTCTTCACGTATTTCAATGTATTTACTAGGTGTTCATATAAAATTACTACATGTTTATAGTTTGTATAGTTAAAAACCTTACTTTACAAGGTTTATTTTGAAAGACAGTAACTGCCGCCTGTGCTTTGTCCCAAAGTGGCCATTTTTAACTCTGTTAGCTATTTGTGTTTGTCTCTATATTTTAAAATAACTAAGTGTCCTACTTTGATTTTTTTAAAAGAAAACATTCTTTACTTTCTTCTTCCTTATTGACTCAAAAACATACATATTCTATATCCTCTCACTGTAGGTACAAGTTTGATGCAGATCTTAATATAACTAGGTGAATAGTTTCCCACCACTGAGGCATATTATATATTATGACTATATTTTCTTTCTTGAACAACTTCTTATTTGCTCTGGAGTTAATAATTGCCATAATTTTTTTAAAAAGATTTTTTATTTATTTTTAGAGAGAGGGAAAGGGAAGGAGAAAGAAAGGAAAACATCAATGTGTGGTCGTTTCTCACACACCCCCTACCGGGGACCTGGCCTGCAACCCAGTCATGTGCCCTGACTGGGGATCGAACCAGCGACCCTTTGGTTCACAGGCTGGCACTCAATCCACTGAGCCACACCAGCCACGACAATTGCCACGATTTTTTAATTGTTTACTTATCTATATACGAGTCAGTGATTCAGTCCTAAGCTCATTGCCAGCAGTTAAATTTTGCTCTTGATATAATCACATACATCAGTTGATCCATCTTTTTTTTTAAATTATGTTTAAAAAATATGATTAAAAACAAAGGCAGTAGGATTGACGGTGGGAGGTGGGTGTGGGTGGGGTAGGGGAAAGTGGTGGCAGGAAAATGGAGACAACTGTACTTGAACAACAATAAAAAATTGTATTTATTGATTATGCTTTTATAGTTGTCCTGATTTTCCCCCTTTGCACCCACCCCCACTCCCTCAGGCAATCTCCCCACCATTGTTCATGTCCATGGGTCATATGTATAGGTTCTTTGGCTACTCTATTTCCTATACTGTATTTCACATCCCCATGGCTATTCTGTAACTACCTATTTGTACTTCTTAATCCCCTCACCTCTTCACCCATTCCCACATACACTCCTCCCATATGGCAACCAACAAAATGCTCTCTGTATCCATGATTCTGTCTCTGTTCTTGTTTGCTTAGTTTGTTTTCTTAGATTCAAATGTTGATAGATTTGATTTTTTGCCGTTTTATTGTTCATAGTTTTGTTCTTATTTTTCTTAAATAAGTCCTTTTAACATTTCATATAATAGTGGTTTGTTGATGATGAACTCCTTTAGTTTTTTCTTGTCTGGAAAGCTTTCTATCTGCCCTTCCACTCTAAACGACAGCTTTGCTGGGTAGAATGATCTAGGTTGTAGGTCCTTGCTTTTCATCACTTTGAATACTTCTTGCCAGTCCCTTCTAGCCTGCAAAGTTTCTTCTGAGAAATCAGCTAACAGTCTTATGGGAACTCTTTTGTAGGTAACTCTCTGCTTTCCCCTTGCTGCTTTTAAGATTCTCTCTTATCTTTAACCTTTGGCATTTTAGTCATGTGTTTTCAAGTGAGCCTCTTTGCATCCATCTTGTTTGGGACTCTCTATGCTTCCTGGACTTGCATGTCTAATTTCTTCACCTAATTAGGGGAGTTTTCTTTCATTGTTTTTTCAAATAGATTTCCAGTTTCTTGCTCTTTCTCTTCTAGTTCTGGTACCCCTATGATGCAAATGTTGGGCCCCTCGAGGTTGTCCTAGAGGCCATTTATATTTTCCTCATTTAAAAAAAAAATTATTTTATTGTTGTTCACTTACAGTTGTCTGCATTTACCCCCACCCCCAACCCCAGGCAAACCCACCTCCCTCCCTTGCTTCCACCCTCCCCCTTGGTTTTGTCCATGTGTCCTTTATAGCAGTTCCTAAATACCCTTGTCCCCATTATCCCCTTCCCCCTCCCCTCTGCTTACTGCCAGATTGTTCTAAATTTCAATGTCTCTGGTTATCATTTGTTTCTCTGGTTGTATTTTGCTTGCTTACCTCACAAGCGTCTTGGCTGTGACTGATCTGAATTCCCCGGTAGCTGATCTGGCCTCGGTGCCTTCTGTCATGAGTCCTTATATAAATCCCTTTAACATTTCATATAGTAAAGGCTGCGTGATGATGTACTCCTTGAGCTTGACCTTATCTGAGAAGCACTTTGTCTGCCCTTCCATTCTAAATGAAAGTTTTGCTGGATAGATTATTCTTGGTTGTACGTCCTAGCTTTTCATGATTTGAAATATTGCTCTCCATCCCCTTCTTGCTTGGAAGGTCTCCTTTGAGAAATCTGCTGACAGTCTTATGGGAATTCCTTTGTAGGTAACTGTCCCCTTTTCTCTTGCTGCTTGTAAGATTTTTTCTTTATTCTTAATCTTGGGTAATGTTATTATGATGTGCCTTGGTGTGTTTCTCTTTGGGTCCCGCTTCTTTGGGGTTCTCTCAGCTTCTTGGACTTCCAGGAAGCCTATTTCCTTTGCCAGATTTGGGAAGTTCTTGTTCATTATCTGTTCAAAAATACGTTCAATTCCTTGGTGAACTTCTTGTCCTTCTGGCAGCCCTATGATCCAGATGTTGGGCCGTTTACAAATGTCTCTGAGGTTCCTGAGTCCCTCCTCATTTTTTTGAATTCTTGTTTCTTCCTTTTGGTCCACCCTATTGGTTTGAGTCCCAGTTTCCTTTTTTTCCCTATTGGTTCCCTGTAAATCTTCCCTCATATCTTTATTGTATTCTTCATTTGTTCATTTATTTACATTCACCTTTCTTCCAGTTTTGTGAGCATCCTGATTACCAGTGTTCTAAACTGGGCATCTGATAATTTAGCTATCTCTTCGTCCATTAGTTGTAATTTGTTCTGCTCTTTCATTTTGGCCATTTTCATTCTTTTTATCTCAGTGCACTTGTCGGATTCTTAGGTGTTCGTCAGTGCCTGGCAACCTGGGTCGTTTTTTTGTGACGTTTCCTCTGGGGACGGGGCCTGGGAGGGAGCAATGGCGTCTGCCATTCACCGCCACTCCCTATCACCCTCTGCTCCCCAGTTCCCCACTGCCTTTTCCGCCAGTCTCGGCCCTGCTGGTTCCCACTGGCCTCTCCGGTTACACCGCCGGCCTGCGAGGTTCACCCGTTGTTCGGGGTTGTGCTTTGGTTAGGCGCTCGCGGGGTGAGTTCCTCCAGGTAAAATGCCTCTCACTCCGCTTCTCCGCTCGGTTCTGCCTCGCTTACCGGCCTGGGTGTACGTCCTCCCCAACTTCCTGGGTGTCGGACTTCCCTTCAGTTCGATTCTGTCTGTTCTGGTTGTTTATTTTTTGCTATTGAGTTCGTTGTTTAAACTCTCTGGTTGTGAGCGGCGGCGCAGTGCGTCCACCTACGCCACCATCTTGGCGGAAGTCCTATTTTCCTCATTTTTTAAAATTCTTTTTTCCTCTGGGTTGTTTTTTGCTTCCTTATGTTCCATATCATTGATTTGAATCTAGGCTTCATCCACTCTACTGTCATTTCCCTATAAATTATTTATTTCTATTAGTGAATCCTTCAAGTCTGACTGGATCTTTTTTATGCTGCAGAGTCCTCACTGAGTTTCTTGAGCGTCCTTGTAACCAGCATTTTGAACTCTGCATTGGATAGGTTGCTTATCTCCATTTTGTTTAGCTCTTTTTCTGGAGTTTTGATCTGTTCTTTCCTTTGGGCCATGTTTCTTTGCCTCCTCGTTTTAGTAGCCTTCCTGTGTTTGTTTTTATGTATTAAGTAGAGCTGCTTTGACTCTGTGTCTTGGTAGCATGACCTGATGTAGTACGTGTCCTGTAGGGTCCAGTGGCACAGCCTCCCCTATCACCTAAGCGGGTTATCGAGGTTTGCCTTCCATGTGGGCATAATACATTCTCCTCTTGTACTTGAGCCTTGGTTGCTTTTGGAAGATCAATGGGAGGGATTTACCCAGGCCAGTCAGTTGCAAGGACTGGCTGTGATCACTTATCACCAACCTTAGCCCTTGTGGAGGATCGGCTGTGCATGGGCAGGATGGTGTTGCTCTGACGGGGTCTGTAGCTCTTTACTGGGTGTGCTGGCCCTCGGATTTCCCTGGTGGTACAGGTCAAGACCAGCCCCCACCAGTGTTTTTCCATCTCTTTTATTTATATTCTTCAACTTCATCTTCCTGAATCACTCTGTCTTCTTATTTGATCTTTCAATTTTGGGAGAATAGAGATGAAATTGGGGGAAGGCACTTAGAAGCAAAATGCATTTGAAGGCAAGAGAAAATACTTTCCCCAGATGTAATATCTGGTTACTTTATTTTAAAAATTAATTTATTTCCTCTGTCAAGGTATTGCATGTACCCTTGGGCTGTATGCCCTGGGGTTTGCTCTCTAACTTGTTCATGTCCAGCTACATACAGCTGGAGGGCACTTATAAACTGCAGCCTTCTCCATCAATATGGGGGGGGATGGTGAGGATGGCAACGGTTCTCCAGAAGATAACAAACACACACCTCTGAGTTATATATACATTTTCATCTTTCAGAGCAAAGACCAGTCACAGAACAGGAACAATGGGCAGTGATGGTCCCCCCCGCCCAGAGCTGCACGTGAGTCTCTGAGGAGCCACACAGATTTTCAGCGAAACATCGATGCACATTGGGTATGCCTATTAGAAAAGCTCACATTTCTCCAGTAGTTACAATTTGCCAGGTGCTGAGTGCGGTGCCTGCATTGTCCCACTTCATCTACACAACAGCCCTGTGAGACTGAATTATTAGGACTCCCATTTTATAGAGGAGAAAACCCCATTAGCTTGCCCAAAGTCATATAATTAGTATTCAGGGAACTCAGGAGTTGATCTCAGGAAGTCTGACTCTAGAACCCCACACCTGACTCTGTACTGTGCTGCTTACAGGTGATTTACGAGGTGTGGTACCAACCGACAAAGTAACAATAATTGAAGTGAATACCAAGGTGTGTGCAAGAAGAATGCGCCAACCACACTGTGAGTGTTGGACCATTGGGGGCTTTTTATATTCCTCTCAGTGTCCTCAGGATTGCCGTGGGTATATTTGCTGAATTTAATTGAGTAGAACACACCATTTTCACATATATGCCAGCATATGTTGTTTCTATGAAGAAGGTACAAAGTATGCATGTATTTAGCAATGCTTATAAGGTTCTGCAAAAGCAGAGGTAGCTTCTTTCCTCTGGTCTCACCTCTAGACTTAACATGTGTCTTCCAGGCTATTAAGCCTTGTCATTCCCTCACCCTCTCCTGTCTCTGGCACCCCCAGGCTTTCGTTAATGCTGTGCCACCGCTGTGAAATAAATCCCCTCCTTCCCATCCTACGTAGAGAACACTCACTCACCCTTACGCCAGTTCAGATAGCGCCTCCTTGAGGGACACTTGCCATGACCTTCCCTTGTTCATGTTCTGCAAGGACATACTTTATCTTGCCTCCTGTATGGCATGTCCCATGCTCTACACCAGCATTTGCCTCTCTGAAGGTATTTAGTAAAAGTTTATTTAATTAATGAACAAATGAATAAATGGATGGATATTCTTGAGTAAACTTTCTCCATCAACCAAGAACCCTTAAAATTCTTCAGAACCATTTTCCCTGAATAAGAAAGTTTTCTAAAACTGTTTTCTCCCCATGGCCGACTTCTCCTATCTTCATCTTTTGTCATTTATTAAAAATATTACACAATGGAAAATGACTGACCCTTCATTTCTGGCTATTTTTATTATACCCAACTGAAGGCAAATATTCCATTCCATTACTTTGTTACTTTTTTCAATATTCCACATACATATTACTTATAAAAATGTGACTTCCTGCTCTATTTCCAGTGTAACACATGAAGGGTCCATAAAACCTCCCAGAGAAAATGAAATGTAGTGCAGACAAGAGATTTTATCTATTTGTGTGGCTCCCCACTGTCGACTCGTACCATGTAATTCTACTTAGCACTTCTGGGCCCATTTCCTTCAGCGTACTTTCCAAGTATTACCTAAGTGATGTAGTGTATGTGAGCGGATGGGACGCCAGGAGCTTGAGCTATAAACGTACAACTGTTAAACACAGTTCTGAGGAAATTAGATTTTAGAGTTGGAAAAGACATATGGTCCTGACACGAACACCCTGTCTCAAAATTCAAATGGCCAAACCTCCACCTCCCCTCCGACATCTCCTCTACGAGGACAAGGGGGATATTATGTTAAATGGCAAGGTGACTGCGAGTGGTGTTCCAAAGATTATGAAAAGATATAATCCCCAATGGGCAGCCACATTAAAGGACATTCTTTTCAGGATTGTCGGAAAAAGAACTGCCAACACATCATAATTGAGACCTAGTATATTACACCTGGAAAAGCCAGTGAGCGTTCAAGAACGACCACTATTTTAAATCATAATAATAGCAGTCAGTATTTATTAAGTGTCTACGGTGTGCCAGGTGTTTTGCACGTAGGATGTTTCGTCCTTTCCACACCACTTAGGACAAGGTGATGTTGCTACACCACTCATGAGTTTTGCCCAGTTCTGTCTCTGTGCTCCCTGTTAACGCCGATCTTTGAAGATTCTCTCGCATAAGAAGGATGCCTTTTAGAAAACACCACTGTGTGGAGAAGGCCAGAGGCTAAATACAGAATTGTGCTTACAGAATGAAATTTTTCAGTTTTCCAAGTTCATGGAAAAATCTGCAAGGTTCACGTTAACACAGTTGTAACCACTGGAAAGGCAGCCTAGAGAGTATTGAGAGGGGGGTTGCTTTCAGTTAAAGTACTTTATAGAATTTGGTATTACTTGCAATTCTTTAACAATAAGCATGTAGTCGATTTAGGAATTTCAAAGTATTATAATGGGGAAAAAGTATAAAGATCCTTTAGAATCCAGGTCCTGCTTTCACATGTTTCTCCCTCCCCGTCCTGTGTCACCTGCAGTGGAGAAGCAACCCTTCACTTCCAGCTGTGGGCTGCAGCGCACTGTCTAGTTCCTCACTGTGTCTACAGCCTCCAGCAAACTGCCTGGGGCCCAGTGACTCCCCACCATTGGTTAACCGAGTTCTCTACAGGAATCTTAACATTTCTGTTTTTCTTTCATGAGCCTATGAAAAGTGAAAAATTATAATTGTCTTGAGATCAACATGGTATTTTGGCGTATGTGTTTGCATTAATGTTTTGCTGCGTGTATTTTTGTTAGTGTTTAAGACTGTGCTTGTGACAAATGGTCCAGGCTAATTAGAAAAGAAAACTAGGCAACTAAATGTGTAATGATATGTATGTGCTGAGCTTAGGCCAACAACACCGCATCAGGCTCTGGAATGATGACGGCAGAGACGTCGCCAGGCCCTTCCAGTGTTGCCGTGTGGAGCTCAAAGGCACCTGCTCATGCCATCAGGACCACGTGAGGTAAACCAGTTGTTTTCTGTCAGCCAAAGAACATCATCTGTCACATCAGTGTGTTCATTTGACTGTCATGGGGTTTGCATTTTATTTTTAACTGTTAGCTTCATAGTTCTATGGAAGACATAAACAACATCAAGAAGAAAAAAGGACTAAAAAATGAGTGTAGTATAAGGAGCCTCTGGGACATCTCCAAATGTACCAACATCTGAATTGTAGGGATGCCAGGAGAAGATGAAGAGCAAGAAATTGAAAATTTAGTTGAAAAAATAAATAAAGAAAAATTCTCTAATTTGGTGAAGGAACTAGACATACAAGTCCAGGAAGCACAGAGAGTCCTGAACAAGTTGGACTCAAAGAGGACCGCACCAAGCAATCATAATTAAAATGCCAAAGGTTAAAGATAAAGAGAGAATGTTAAAAGCAGCAAGAGAAAAGGAGACAGTTACCTACAAAGGAGTGCCCATGAGACCATCAGCTGATTTCTTAAAAGAGACTTTGCAAGCTAGAAGGGACTGGAAAGAAGTATTCAAACTGATAAAAAGCAAGGACCTACATTCAAGACTACTCCATCCAGCAAAGCAATCATTTAGAATAGAAGAGCAGGTAAAGTGCTTCCCAAACAAAGTAAAACTAAAGGAGTTCATCATCTGTAAGCCCTTATTACATGAAATGTTAAAGGGACTTATTTAAGAAAAAGAAGATCAAAACTATTAACATTAAAATGGCAACAAATTCATAAGTATCAACAACTGAATCTAAAAAACAAAGTAAGCAAACAACCAGAACAGGAACAGAATCATTGATATGGAGATCATTCAGAGGGTCATCAGGTAGAAGGGGGGAGGGGGGAGAATGGGGAGAAGGGACAGGGATTAAGAAGCATAATTGGTAGGTACGAAATGGACAGAGGATGTCAAGAATAGTATAGGCAGTGGAGAAGCCAAAGAACTTACATGCACAACCTGTGTTCATGAACTAAAGAGGGGATTGCTGGAGGGAATGGAGGTACTGGGCAGAGGGGAGCAAAGAGGGAAAATTGGGATGACTGTAATAGCATAATCAATAAAATATATTAAAAAAATAAAATGTTCCTATTGTTTACAGAATAATTAATTCATCGTTTAGGAATGTACCCCATATCAGCAATCAGGTGAGTGTGCATGGCAGTATTGGAAAGGATATTTAATATAGCATCTGTGGAAGATCGTGAAATGGCCAAAATTTTCTCCATCCTTATGTGTGCACCTCTTGTAATGGGACATTGCATGTTCTCCCACCATATGCAATGGGGTCTGTTTCTCTGTCCCTTCAAACTGGGCTGAGCATGTGACTGGATCGGCTCCCGAGACACTCACGCATGCGCTGGAAGCAGAGGTTTGAAAGCACTTGTTTGCTGGAGTCGCTGCCACGGAGCCGGAGGCCGCTGTGTGAAGGGGCCCAGGCTCGCCCAGGCTGGGCTGAGGGACCTCACGGAGAGAGGCCCCGTTCCTCCAGCCTCGCCACGACTCCAAGTGTCCTCAAAAACCTTGAGCTTAAAAAATGGTTTTTATTTTAAGCTATGAAGTCTTGGGTTGACTTGTTACATAGTGAAAGCTAATCGATAAGGCATTACTTATAATTGCCAAAAAAGCAATCCACTTATATGTCCAACAGGAGACTGGTTAAATGAAATCTCATTCATTTATGCAATGAAAAATGAGAGTACCATTAAGAATGATTATCTTGATATATGTTTACTGACATGGGAAGCTATTCTTGATGTGCTGTTAAGTGAAAAAAATAAGACAGACATAAAACATGATCTCTTTTTGTGTAAAAAACAAAAACCTAAGCAAACGAAGAATGTGCCTGGCAGATTATACTCCAGTGGTTATTTCTGGTGGTTATTAATTATTTGCTTATCTCTTTTGTCTATTTGGGTTAAAAGAAATAACAAAAAGATTTTGTTTTATGTAGAAGAGATGCTGAATGCAGTCTGATTTCTAGAAGTAATATTTTATGAACTAACTTTTTCAAACCCGGCGTTCACCTGCAGGCCCTGGGCCCCTCGCCTCACCGCCGCTGTGCGGACCGTCCTTCACTTCTC
Organism: Micronycteris hirsuta; assembly: GCA_004026765.1. Classification (NCBI taxonomy): domain Eukaryota; kingdom Metazoa; phylum Chordata; class Mammalia; order Chiroptera; family Phyllostomidae; genus Micronycteris; species Micronycteris hirsuta. The sequence goes on from PVJI01003042.1 coordinate 119,113, forward strand.
CACTGGGGGGTCCCTTCCCGCGGCTCTCTCCTTCCCTGCTTCCCTCCCTGCGGTTGTCAGCCTCCATGAAACATTCATTACAATTTCATTCTTTACTTCCGTCAGAGCGCCTTTCTCTCTCTCTCAGGTTCCCATGCTGGGTGTGCGTGTGTGGATGAAACCCGAGAGCCCTTGGCAGGCGCAGCGCTTCTGCCTTCTCAGTGAGTAACGCGAGAGGCCGCGCGCGGAGCGGGTGCTGCCCAGCGCGCAGGGCCGGCGCTGCTGCGGAGTTGGGAGGTGGCGGAGGAGAGGCTGGGGAAACTGTTTTCAGGCTCCGTGTTAACTCTCCCAAATACTTGTTAGTATTTACACTATGGTTTTGACTAAGGAGCTAAATATCTTCTTCAGGGTGATTTTCAAATTCTGACTGATCCCGAGGTCGGCGGACAGCCCCTTTTACGGGTGGAAATGCTGCGTATCCAAATGACTGAGAGATACGCCTCGGGGCAGAGGACAGTCTGGTGTTGAACTTGGCCATGGGGTCGCCACCAGTGGTGTACGTGCTGGAAGCTTCCACGGGTAGACACTCTGAAAGGAAAAGTGTCACAACACTGCTGGGCATTTCTACAAGTGAAACAATCATTTGCCCTTAACGATTTTAAAACCAATGAATGTCAAAGTAACAATTAGTGAACTCAGATCAAGAAAACAACAGTAATATTTGTTGCTGCATTTCTACCTCTCCCTGCACCCACCTTTCCCTGTGCAGATATCATGGAAACACGTTCTTAAAAAGAGACTTTACACAAGTAAAGGCACCGTGTTTATGATGCACCTGGGGGCAGTTTCTGAGCTTTGGTATCAGGTTTTCCGAATAATCAAAATGCTAAGTGTTGCAGTATAATTATGTGATTTTTGTGAGCTTGAGGATACTTTTTATTTTTTAAATTGGTTCAGCCCTGTTTTCCCTAACGGTTACACATGATTTGAGGCTTGGAGCTACGAAATCTGCTTAGAGGAAGGCAACCCTGCCTGGGAGTCATTTACTGTGCCTGGGGGGAAGGAGCGTTTCACATATTCTCCGCGTGATGGTCGCACTGATGCGGAACTGCAGCCGCTGTTAACTGTGGGTGTCTGTTAATCCACAGTTACCATCAAACTGCTTTCTCGGTGTAACCAAAGATTCGTCTATTTTGGGTACTCGAATACCATGCAGTAAAGTGGAAATAAGTTCCTCAAGCTATATAAAATCAGATTAAAGCACATTTTCCGTAAAAGTGCTGTCTAAAATCTGTATCTAACTCTCTATCCTTTTATTGGAAATCCATATCTTATTCAGCTATGCATTTTTTCTGGGTGTTTTTCTTTATAACTTACCACCTTTAAGTCAAAATATATTGAAGAAGCGGATAGCAGTGATCTAAAATAATGTGGTTTGAACTAAACATTCTTTTTTTCTCTTCTTTGTTTTCTTTTTCTCATTTAAAAAAAATTTAATCTCTATTATATTTTCCCATTACCATTTAGCCTCCTTATACCCCCTGCCCCCAGCAATCACACACTGTCGTCCCTGTCCAGGAGCCTTTTTTCCTTTTTGCTCGGTCCCTACACAACCTAACCTCCCCACCCCCACAATTAGCTGTCATGTATTCCCCATCTATGAGTCTGTCTCTGTTTTGCTTGTTAGTTCGGTTTGTTCATTAGATTCCACATATGAAGGAAATCATACAGTATCTGTCTTTCTCTGACTGGCTTATTTCATTTAGCATAATGTTCTCCAGGTCCAGCCATACTGTCACAAAGGGTAAAAAAAAATTTTATGACCAAGTAGCATTCCATTGTGTAAATGTCCCATAGTTGTTTTATCTACTCATCTACTGATGGACACTTGGGCTGCTTCTGTATCTTGGAGATTATAAGTAACACTGCAATGAACATAGGGGTGCTTATGTTCTTTCGAATCAGTATTTTAACCAATCATTCTCTTTTTAATCACATAGACATTGTCTTGTAGCCCTGTTGAGTGCCACTTATTGCCCACCCTTCCCCATCAGCAAAGGTTAGGGGCTGAATAACTAACAGGGTGCTGAGCTAGAGGTTCCCAAATATGGAAAGTTCACCACTAACCTGGCTCAGGGAAGGAGAAGCAGAGCAGGGCTGTTGAGAGTTACTTTGCATAGCTAGAGAATTTGGCCAGTGTTTTAGTAATGCTAATAGCTGTGCCTTTTGCTTGGAGTCAGGGAGATGGACTTGACTCTAACCCATGATGCTGCTGGGAGGTGGCCCCAGTGACTGCACCTGAGTGGCTAGGAGGCTGTTCCCATATCACAGGACCAAGCCTGCCTGGACTAACAATGGCAGTCGGGAACGGCAAGTGCAACCCTTTCTGGGGGCAGTCAGAAATGCAGTTACGGAGGGAGATATGCGCCGGGATTGAAACTCAAGTGCGGACAGCCATGCTCTCTGAACTGTGCGGCTTGGGAAGGAGAAGCTCTGGAGCGTGTGGCTTGGGAATGAGCTTGGCCACGAAGTTTGAAAAGATGCAGAAGGACCCCCACTGGCCCACTGTGAGGAGGGGCCATGTGGTTTTGGAGTAAGAGCAGGAGCCTAGACAAGCACGGATTACTGGGAAAAGCAGGAATGCTGAGCTGAGACTGGGGGAATGCTGAGGTACAGACTTCTATTTCTTTTCCTGAGAGACAGTACCTCTGACCGGTCTGGTTTGGCAAGGGGAGGCAGGACTGTGCGTGTTTGTGGGTGTTTCTTTTGTTTTCAAGGGAGTGGGATTTAATGGAAAAATTCTGCCATTATTTTAATCCTGTATAACTTTTGAATAAATAGTTCCTTCCCTTTTCATAAGACTCTGGCATTGGGAGTCACAGTTTTTTTTTTTATTGGTGGTGGGCAATAGAACCCAGAGTGGTTCTGTTTCATTGTCACTGTGAGGGGATGGTGGGTGTCAGGACTTAAACTCAATGTTTACTAAATCAAATTAACACTCTCAAATATGATGTGCACAACCTATTTGCTTATGCGTCAAATCTATACTACCTATTACACAGCAAGAACTGCTAGTTTCTTTGGCTATATATTTGTTGAGACTCTGACCTGAGGAAGATGTGACTGAAGTCGCATAGGAGACACAGGCCAGCAAACATATTTGCATTGCAGTGTGAAAAGTGAAAACGACAGAGGAAAGTATTCATTACAAGTACTTGGTCAAATTTGGTTGAGAAGGCCAAAGGAGTCTTTCTTCAGAAAAGAAATGATGATTATAGACCCAGAGGGTTCCAACACAGGTGTTGGGGCAGACAGACCTGAATGCAAATTGAACTTCTCCAAAGAAACTCATGACCTTGGGTGGACTTGCTCATATGCGATTAGCTTTAGTTTCATTGTCAGTGAAAATGGGATAAATAACATCAGTGAGGAGATATGTATAGAAAGCATAAGCACAGTCCCTGGTACATTGCAAGTTCTCATTAAATGATAGTTATCATAATGATTGTCATTATTATTACCACCCTCACTTTATGCAGGAGGAGCTTAGACAGAAACCTGTGTGACCCCAGTTCACACAGTTGTTGGTAGAAGGTGTAGGGGCAGAGCAGAGTTTTCAGACCCTCGGTCCATGTGTCTTCCCTTCCACAATGACTCTTGGGAAGCCGAGAGCATCGAGAAGCCAGCCTTCTGGCCTCTTTCAGTCTCTGTCCGGGCTGCGCCCTTCTGTGTAACAACAGACTAATGGGCATGTTTCCTTTGTACCTGTGGGAATGACATTTCCCTGGCAGGCAGGAGGTTGCTATTCTCTCTGTGTGAATTTGGTCTGAGGTGAGCCAAGCGGGGAAATTAGATGGAGGAGAATGAGAGATGAAATGCCCAAGTGCAGCGGTACCAGAAAAAAGGCTCTTTATCTCAAGCCATGGACATTAAAAAAACCAGTGGAAAATTGGCCTCTTGTCTCCAAAAATGCTTTAGTCAAAGCAGTATTGAGTCACTTTTCTCCTCTGTCATGTCTTTGCATTGGGTTGAGACACAGCAGAGGAAATGGGTCCCTTCTGAAACACTGACCTTAACAGTCAATGGCGGAGGAGTTATGTCTAGAGTCAGGGGCCCCAGGTGGGCCTCATGAATAAATTTGACCTGGGGGGACAATAAAGACAGGGTGGGAAGGAGATTTTTTCCAAGTGTTGCTTCATTTGCAAAATTAGGGTAAAATGCATAAATCAAAAACAAAATGGGCCTCTGTGGGCCCAAACATCTGTGGAGTCCTTTGATAAGAGAGCCTTGCATCTGTTTAAGCTTCCAGAGTCCCCTGGGGGACAGCAAGAATGGAGGTGTGGATGGGGTTGAGTATCTTGGTGATGCCAGGAGAAGGGAGCAGAGGTGGACCCTGTGCCTCCTGAATCGTGTTGGAGCTCTGAGAGCTGAACCACAGCTAGTGACACCCATGTCTCACCATCAGAGATGAGACAAACTGACCTCATCCAACCTCCAACCTCTCAGGAACTTTTGGTTTGTGCAGCGCTCCACGGCTTCTTCGTCCGGCCCTCCTAACATCTATGCAACCAGCGGGCGTGGAATGGCATCGTTCTCCTCCAGGTGAGGGCCTTGCAGTTCAGAGAGGTTGAACAATATATACCATTGACAAAGCTTGTTTGTGGCAAGGCCAGGACTTGACTTTGGGTTCTTCTGATTCTGAGCCTAGTTCCTTTTCCCCTGTGATCTTCTCTGCTATGAGGCATGTTTCTGTAAATGAGGATTATCTCAGGCACAGTTGGGCAAAAGGAAATGATATTGGTATAGTGAGGAGATTATGTCGGTTCACACGCAATTCATCCTTAGCAAAGGGACCCAGAATAATGAGAGCAGGCTGATAATCTTCAGTGCAAGTGAGAAAAACCCTTAGCTTGCCATTGCACTGGCAGCAGAAGCCCCATCAGCTGTGTTCTTAAATGTTCACAATAGGGACTGCCGGCCAAGATGGAGGCATAGGTAGACACACTGAACCTCCCTGCACAACCAAAAGAAGGACAACATATTAAAACAAAACAAAACAAAACAAAACAAAAAACAGAACTGACAGAAAAATCGAACTGTATGGAAGTCTGACAATCAAGGAGTTAAAGAGGAAACATTCATCCAGACTGGTAGGAGGGGCAGAGACCAGCAGCTGGGTGGAGAGGACTCATGGTGAGTCTGTGGCTGGAGGACCCAGCGAGGTGTCGGCTGGTGGAGTGGGTGGTCCCACATTTGAGTGTAGATAAACCTGGAGGAACAACTGGGGAGTGAGACAGACCGCACAACCCAGAATTCCAGCGTGGGGAAATAAAGCCTCAAGGGCTCTCACTGAAAACACCTGTGGGGGTTGAGACAGCAGTGAGGGAAACTCCCAGCCTCACAGGAGAGTCTGTTGGAGAGACCCACAGGGTCCTAGAATGTACACAAGCCCACCCACCTGAGAACACCAGAAAGGCCCAATGTGCTTGTGGGTAGCAGGGGAAGTGACTGAAAACCAGCAGAGAGCACAGCAAGTGGCATTGCTCCCTCTCAGACCCCTCCCCCACATACAGCATCACAACACAGCCATGTAGGTTGCCTTGTTCTGGTGAATACCTAAGGCTCCACCCCTTTGTATGTAACAGCAATGCCAACACACAAAAAATGGCCAAAATGAAAGAACAGATCAAAGCTCCAGAAAAAATACAACTAAGCAATGAAGAGATAGCCAACCTGTCAGATGCACTGTTCAAAACACTGGTAATCAGGATGCTCACAGAATTGGTTGAATGTGGCCACAAATTAGAGGAAAAAATGAAGGCTATGCTAAGTGAAATAAAGGAAAACAGTGACAGGAAGGAAACTGGGACTCAAATCAATGGTGTGGGCCAGAAGGAAGAAAGAAACATTCAACCAGAACAGAACGAAGAAACAAGCATTCAAAAAAATGAGGAGAGGCTGAGGAACCTCTGGGACAACTTTAAACATTCCAACATCTGAATCATAGGACTGCCAGAAGGAGAAGAGGAAGAGCAACAAATTGAAAATTTATTTGAACAAATAATGAAGGAAAACTTTCCCATTCTGGCAAAGGAAATAGACTTCCAGGAAGTCTAGGAAGCTGAGAGAGTCCCAAAGAAGTTGGACCCAAGGAGGAACACACCAAAGCACAACATAATTACATTAGCCAAGATTAAAGATAAGGAGAGTATCCTAAAAGCAGCAAGAGAAAAGGAGATAGTTACCTACAAAGGAGTTCCCATAAGACTGTCAGCTGATTTCTCAAAAGAGGCCTTACAGGCAAGAAGGGGCTGGAAACAAGTATACCAAGTCATGAAAGGCAAGGACCTACATCTAAGATTACTCTATCCAGCAAAGCTATCATTTAGAATGGAAGGGCGGATAAAGTGCTTCCCAGATAAGATTAAGTTAAAGGAGTTCATCATCACCAAGCCCTTCTTATGTAAAATGTTAAAGGGACTTATAAAAAAATAAAAAATATATTCACAATAGAAACTGACCCCTGGACTTCCACCTTTTGCTTGCATGGCCTGCAGTTCCCAACAGGTTTGTATGCATCCTAGGCCCACCTTCACTGGCTTACAACCCCACTTGTAATTGCATTGTTTCGTCTCTTCTCAGCTTTGCTCTTTTCCATCCTTTCCACTCTATTATTTTTGTGCATTTTTTAGTATCTTCGATGACAGCTTCTAGCTATGCGAGGTGCCTCCTGGGAAGTCCAAGTTTTCCCTCCGGCTGTCAATGATCGTTGCTTCTGATGGTGCTCTGGCTACAAAATTGCATTGGTTTTGAATTGTCTTCCCCTAACCTTATGCTTCACATTAGTCCTGTTACTTGATCACTCTGTTCCTGGTAAGGAATATGTCTTCATTCTATTAAACACTTTATTTACATTATTATAGGAATTCATCACAAGAACCAGTAATATACAGTGAGTTTTATTATTATTCCTATTTTACAGAAGAGAAAACTGAGACTCTGAGAGGTTAAGTAACATTTCCGAGTGGCAGAATGTGAGTCAAAGCCAAGGTCTGCCCGACTGCGGTCAGATGTGCGGCTGGCGGCTGCATCCTGGGCAGCACAGCTCTAGACCATCGAACTCGGCACTCTTGGGCCAGCGCTGTGAGTTTAATGGCATTCTGGACTTGCAATATGTGGCATTTTAAAATAAGGCCAAATTATCTGTCAATTGGAAATGCAGAATTGATGCTCAGAGTCACAGAATGGTTGTTTTATAAGGGATCCCCTGTTTTGTTCACATTTTTATGAAGTGTGGTGTTAAGATTTTAAAAAGTATTTGACTTTTTTCCTTTTTTTTTTCTTCCAGGACTACATAGATGTGGTTAACCTTGGAAACAGAAAATTGGAAGATATTATAAGAGCGAAGTTCAACTATCTGGAAGGCTATTCTATGAAAAAGGACTAAATCTGTGTGACCCAAGAGGAAGAACTGGAAACAGTGGAGATGACCACAAGGATGACAATGGTTGAAGTCAGCCCTGCGGGAAGGGAGAGGAGGCTGGCTTGGAAGGCTGTGGACTGCTCGCCTCAGAGCCGTTCATGCATCTAGTCAGCTGCTTGGGGAGTGTGTTGAAAAGCCAGCCCATGCCCTGGGACATAATTGGACTACATTCTTACATTCCCCAAGAGTCTGTGAGTTTGGAATGGCAAAGTATGTTTTTAAACTTTGTATAGTCACCTTCTAAATCTAAATTTAGGCCTCAGCATGTAGACTTTGGCACCAGAGTGAAGATGTCTGTCTAGTCTGGATGACTAACATTCAGGCAATGACTAGCTCGTGTGATGCCTGCCATTGGGTAGAGCTTGGATTTTTGCAAAAGAAAATAGCATGCCTTCTTGGTTTATTTTGGAAACATCCAATAAGGATTCTTTAGCCTCTGAATTGATGTTGTGATGTCAAGACCATACTACCAAAATGAAATCTGCATTTCAGAAGATGTGCCATTGGTTTGTCATCAAATCTCGGAAGCAGAATATGATGGCAATCTGAGGATTACTTTCTTCAAAAAAAAAAAAAAATGGCAGGTGAGTCTAAAGGATGGTAAGAGATCCAAAGTCAGGAGGAGCCTTGTTATTTCCAAAATAAGCACAAATCAGACCACAGTAGTCATTTTATAGTCTCAGGAGGACTTGCTGTACATTTTGGATAGGTTAGTTATGTGTTTCTTAAACTTTAATATGCATATGAATTTTTATAGGCTGAATTATGTCATCCCAAACCCATATATTGAGGCCCTAATCTCAATGCGTCAGAATGTGTCTGTATTTGGAATATTGCCTTTAAGGAAATACTTTAGTTCCAACGAGGCCCTTAGAGCAGGCTCTGATTTAATGTGACTAGTGTCCTTAAGAAAAAAGGAGATTGGGATGGAAAATGCCACATGAGGGGACAACAAGAAGCCTGCCACGTGCAAGCCGAGAAGCGAGGCCTCAGGAGAAATCAATCATGCCAACATCTCGATGTTCGGCTTCCAGACTTAGAACTGGGAGAACATAACTTTCTGTGTTTTAATCTATTTACACTGCTGTATTTTGTTATGGAAGTCCTAGAAAACTAATAGATGAATTACCTGGAGATCTTCTTAATATGCACATTCTGATTCAGTAGATCTGGAGTATAGTCTGTATCTACATTTCTATTAAGCTTCCAGGTGATGCTGCTGCTGCTGGCCCAGGGATGACACTCTGAGTAGCAAGGAGCTGGGTTATGTTGTAACAACAATTTTACCCTGAAATCACAGTGGCTTAACAAAGTAAAGTTTACTTCTTGCTGTGTATCTAATGTGACTAGACTTGGGTGAGCGCATTCACGTAGCCATTCAGGAACTTAAAATTGCAATGGCTCTGTTACCTGGAGTGTCATTTGTTACCAAGTCAGGGAAAGAAGCTGTTGAAAGGCTGCCCATGAACTCTTCATCATTACCTTAGTGTGAAGCGATGCATGTAACTTCTGCTTATATCGCTTGGCCAGACTAGTTATATGGCCTTGCCTAACTGTAGGAAGTCTTGGAAGTGACATCTTCCTTGTGCCCAGAAGAGAAGATACCTGGAATCAGTGAGAGCTAGTGATTTTTACACTTCATTCTGATTTTAGCCTCTTGGACATTTTACTGCTATCCAGCGATAGTGCTAAATAAGTAGGAACAGAAACATACTTGCGTTTCCATTTGAGAAAAGGAATGGTAGTGTTTCTACCTTAAACCCACTAAACTTTATGTTGTAAACTGATATTTGGGGTTGTGAACAAAACCTATATCCTCGAAATATTATTACAAGACTCTCTTTCTCGTGGATGGTCTCTTTCAGAGACCACGCAAGGTGCAAATCACTGGGGGAAATGTTAAAGAGTTTATTATTATTCTTAGTCCATGTATTCATCTATGATATTTTGAAACATGAACTTACTACCAGATACCCATTTCCTCACAGGTTTAGAATATATTTCTCAAAGCCATCTTTCAGAGGATTGAGCTGATTGCACGTCTCTGAGGAACTATAAAGTCTAGTTTACACAAAAGAAAGAGAGGCCTGAAAGGAAGACAAGGGCGAGGTCTTGCTCTGGCAGGCATCTCTGCAAGATGGAAAGCTTGGAGGCCAGAATGAGGGAACGGGTGGGAACGGGTGGGAACGGGATGGGACGGGCAAGAGGTTCCGACACTTCTTTGTGAAGGCTCCTCTCTAGAACCAGGAATAATGGTACCCTACTTCAGACCATGAAGCAAGTCCCAGCAAGTTAAAAGGGATGAAATTACATAGAGAATGTTCTCTGACCATATAGTATTAAATTAGAGATCAATAAAATTAAGCTATCTGGAAAATATACAAATAGTTTCAAAGTGAAAACCACAGTATATATATAATCTATGAGATTAAAAAAAATAATCACAAGAAGCATTAGAAAATATTTTCAAATAAGTGATAATAAAAGGCAATATGTTTATGTTTGTTGGATACAGCTAGAACAGTGATGAAAGGGAAAACTGGTAAGTTTGAGTGACTGTGTGAGAAAGAATAAATGCACAAAATCAATGATCAATGGTCGACTTTAACTGTACTTGTACAATAAAAAAAAAAAGAAAAGAAAAGGACTTAGGAGAAGAAGAGAAAATTAAACCCAAAATTAATTTTTAAAAAGGATATTCTAAAAATAAGAGTGGAAACACATGAATATAGAAAACATACAAGCAATAGAGGAAACCCAAAACATCAAAGTGGGTTCATTGAGGAGATTAATAAAAAAGATTAATAAAAATGATCAGCTGGACTGACCAAAGAAAGAAGTGAGAGTAAAGGAAGTACTAACTCAGGAATTAAAGAAGAGTTGCCTTGACAGACACCCACAGACATTAAAGCAATAGTAAGGGGATATTATGATTATTTTATGCCAATTAATTTGACAACTTAGATAAAATGTATACATTTTTAGAACATATTTTATTAAAACTGATACAATAAAAAATAGGATATCTGAATAGCCTGTAGCTGCTAAAGACAGCGAATTTAATTTAAAACTTTTCCTGAAAGAAAACTCTGGCTCAGATTGCTTCGCTGGTGAATTCTATAAAACATTTAAGGAAGAAATAACACCCTCTCACACGATTTTTTCCAGGAAAAATAGACAGAAAGAGAACACTTCTCAGCTCATTTAACGTGTCTAGCATCACGCCGATATGAAAACCAGGCAAGGTGAGTCCAAGAAAATAAAATTACAGTGAATGTCCCTTATGAACACAGATACAAAAATCCTGAAAAAGTAGCAAATCAAATTTAATAATATAATATTTCACCAACAGATTTATCACAAGAATGCAAAGTTTCTTTAACATTTCAAAATTAATTATTAATTCACAGCATTAGGAGATTAACAGAAAAATCATATGATCATTTCAATAGATGCAGAAAAAAGCACTTGGCAAAATTTGACTCATTTGTGATTTTTAAAAGATTTTATTTATTTATTTTTAGAGAGAGAAGAAGGGAGGGAGAAAGAGGGAGAGAGTATTCCATTGTGCAAATGTACCACAGTTTTTTGATCCACTTGTTTATTGATGGGCACTTAGGTTGCTTCCAATACTTGGTTATTGTAAATAATGCCGTTATGAACATTGGGGAGCATAGGTCCTGAATTAGGGTTTCAGGGCTCTTAGGGTATAATCCCAGCAGTGGAATTGTTGAGTCAAAAGGCAGTGCCATTTTTAGTTTTCTGAGGAAATTCCATACTGTTTTCCACAGTGGCTCCAGCAGTCTGCATTCTCACCAACAGTGCAGTAAGGTTCCTTTTTCTCCACATCCTCTCCAACACTTGTCTGTTGCTTTGTTTATGATGGCCATTCTGACCAGTGTGAGGTGGTATCTCATTGTGGTTTTAATTTGCATCTCTGATGGCTAGTGATGTTGAGCAACTTTTCATGTCTTGGGCCCTTTGTATGTCCTCGGAGAAGTGTCTGTTCAGGTCCTTTGCCCATTTTTAAATTGGTTTGTTTGTCTTCCTGATGTGGAGTTGTGTGAGTTCTTTATATATTTTGGAGATCAAACCCTTGTCCAAGGTATCATTGGCAAATATGTTTTTCTACACGGTTGGCTCTCTTTTCATTTTAATGCTGTTTTCTTTAGCTGTGCAGAAGTTTTTTGTTTTGAGGAGATCCCATTTGTTTATTCTTTCCTTTCTGTCCCTTGCTGTAGGGGACATAGCAGTGAAAATATTGCTGTGTGGAATGTCTGAAATTTTCCTGCCTATGTTCTCCTCTAGGACTTTTATGGTGTGACAACTTATAGTTAAGTCTTTTATCCACCTTGAATTTATTTAAGAAAAACAAAGTTGATAGACTTACACTTCTTTATTTTTTTCCAAAAATTTTTGATTGAATGTATTGGGTTGACATTTGTTCGCAGAACCATGCAGATTTGGGTTGTACATCTCAATAACACGTCATCTGCACACTGTAGCGTGTGCCCATCACCCCAAGCAAAGTCTCTTTCCGTCCTCATTTTCCCCCACGTTGCCCACCTCCACCCAGCCCCTACCCTCATTTCCCTCTGGCCATCGCCACACTATTGTCTGTGTCTCTGTGTTATGTATATAAGTTTTTGGCTAATCCCTTCTTTCATCCAGTCCCTACCCTGTCCCTTGCTTCTGACAGCTGTCAGTCTCTTCCGTGTTTCTATGCCTCTGTTTCTGTTTTGCTCATCAGCCTATTTTGTTTATTAGATTCCACATATAAGTGACATCATATGGTATTTGTCTTTCTCTGACTGGCTGATTTCATGTAGCATCATAATCTCCAGGTCCATCCATGCTGTTGCAAAAGGTAAGATTTCCTTCTTTTGATGGTCACAGAGTATCCCATTGTGTAAATATACCACAGCTTTTTTATCCATTTATCTACAGATGGGCACTTGGGCTATTTCCAGATCTTAGCTATTGTAAATAATGCTGCAGTGAATGTAGAGATGCATATATTCTTTTGAATTAGTGTTTCAGGATTCTAAGTTTATATTCTCAGAAGTGGGATCCCTGGGTCAAAAGGCAGTTAGTTCCATTTTTAATTTATTGAGGAAATGCCATAGTGTTCTCCACAGTTTCTAAACCAGTCTGCATTCCACCAATAGTGCACAAGTGTTCCCTTCTCTCCACATCCTCGCCAGCACTTGTTTGTTGACTTATTGATTACAGACATCGTGACAGGTGGTATCTCATTGTGGTTCAGTTTGCATTTCTCTGGTGATTAGTGACGTTGAGCATCTTTTCATATGCCTATTGGTCATCTGTATGTCCTCTTTGGAGAAGTGCCTATTTAGGTTCTTCGTCCTTTTTTTCTTTTTTAATATTTATTTTATTTTTTCCATTACAACTTAGTCCCCTTATGCCCCCCTTCCCCCAGCAATCACTACACTGCTGTCCATATCCAGGAGTCCTTTTTCCTTTCTGCTCAATTCTTCCCCCCTAACCTGCCCGCTGCGAGCGGTCACCTGCTCTCCATCTATGAGTCTGTCTCCATTTTCTTTGTTAGTTCAGTTTGTTCATTAGATTCCACATA
>PVJI01003043.1:0-132138 GCA_004026765.1 Micronycteris hirsuta
TATGTTCAAATTTCTTGATTCTTGTCCCAGCAAGAAGGCAAGAAGCATCTTCAATGAAGTTGATTTTTTGATTCATTCACTGATTAAAAGATAGTTTGGAAGCCATGGTTAGCATAAATGTTAAAATATTATACAATCATGATCATGAGCATTTATAGAGTTTAAATGATACTAACAACCCTACTGAGAGACAATATTATTCACTCTATTTTACAGGCGAGAAAAACTAATTACATTGCTTGGCTTAACATCCCACAGCTCACTTTGGGTAGAACTAAGAAAAGAATTGACATTTTCTGAGTCCAAGTTCAATTTTCTTTCCATGTTACTAAACTGCCCATCTGGCCCAGTCATGGGAAATGGTCACCTCCCATCGCAAGCCCCGAAAGCGTTGCATGGGCATTGTGAGAGGTGCCACGCTCCGGTGTCGGACACGATTTCCAGGACTCCCTGCACAGTGGCTCACAGGAGGGTTTCGGCAAGCTGTGGCAGGCGGCCCCTCGTGCGCAGGGAGTGCTGCTCCTCATCTGCGGCCTTGCCAGGCCTTTCCCGAGAAAGTGACCGTCGATGGGAACTGAGCCTATTACTCTCATAATCTCTCTCCAGTTTCAATTCCAGAAAAGATCCATGAAAGAGTAGTACGGATAACATCTTCCATATAATTTATTTGGACTCTTTCCCTTATTTATGCTTTGTTGTTGTTGTTATTACTATTATTAGATTCAGAGACTATTTTTCACTGACAAAAATACTATATTCAGAGCTGCTGGGTTCCCTCACCCAACTCATATAGTTTTGCATAAAACACAACAGTGATATGTGGATTATAGTTTCTTGACATACTTTGAAAGGAATAAAATCTTTTTCATCCATTTCCCAATCTCCTTCTCTTGGGCAACCATCAGTTTTAATCCTTGAATCTGTTTCCATTTTGTTTTGTTTGGTGGAAGGAGAATACAAGGTTATGAAATAACCTCTTATAAAATAATTAGCGGTTATAAAATAAGTAGGTCACAGGAAGTTAATGTGCAGCACAGGGACTCGGGTCAATGATGAGGTAACAGCTTTATAAAATGACAGACTAGCCCCGTGGAGGCGGCCATACTGCAGAGCACATAAATGCCGAGTCAGATGTTGTACACCTGAACCTCCTATGCTATATTGTATGTCAGATATACTTCAATAAAAAACAAAATTTAAAGACATAAAATCATTACATCATATAATATATATTTAAATGCTATTGACTTCCTGACTACTTTGCAAATGACAACTATCAGCTCTTAACCTAGAATAAAATTTAATCATCAATCAGGGCTTTAAAAAAATGAACTTCTCTTAGCTGACATTAAACTCATTACTACGTAACAAAAATATATACATTTTTAGCACTTGTTTCAGCAGTTCTAGTCACAGATGAGAAAGTAGTCATTTTCTCGTTAGTATGTTAGTACACACACAACCCTGAGTTAGTTATGTTTATAACGATGGGTTTTTTCCTTTTTGAAACTGAGTGATTTTTAAAATGTAAAATAAATTGTGTTTTACTGGGTTATAGAACCCAAAGTCACACCATTCTCAAATGCGAAATAAAAGTGAGAAGACATCTGAGAACAAAGAGAAAAGAAAGGGCTCACGTTGTGTGGTTCAGACGCCACTGCGCACAGTCAGCGCTGGGCTTGAACTTGCAGGTGGTGGCCTCACAGCACGGCTGGGAGCATTCCTTCAAAGCACACACAGAGGGGACGTGGGGTTAGCATTTTCCCTGTGGAATTCGTGGACAAGATGGCAAGGAAATTTCACCTTTTACACCGAATTATTCTGCTACACAAGAGATAGTTGAAATGACCAAAGAAAATTAATAATTAAAAAATGAAATGTAGTGAAAAAGACTGCTTAAAAGGACAAAAAACTGGATTATCCAAGAATCGGCACAGATAAATTTGGCCTAGATGATGTCATGTAAATTAATTTTAAACTTCAAGGGAGAATATTTCTATACTACACAAACTGAAGACAAAAAAATATTAAATCTTCAATTTGTTTTACCAAGAATGCATAATTCTGATAATGAGAACTGGTAATGGATACATACACACACTACCGTCATTTATGAATATAAATGCAAAAGCTGAATAAATCATTCATAAAACAACATTTTATTAATATAATAACTCTTTCTTACAATTATAGGGTGTAGTTTCCCCACCAAAATGTAAGAGTGTCTCAACTGCACAATACAAAGTAACATAATCCATCACATGAAGAAACTGAGGGAAGAAAACAACTGTTATTGCGATAGATGGCAAAATCTACTCGGTAAAAATTCAGCAGCCATTGTGGAATTATTTAGGCATGTTATAAATATACTTTGAACAAAATTATGTATCCCCATGATGAAGAAAATCTATCTGATTAATAGCAAAAATATATTCAATAAATAATGAGACAAAGATTATTTACAGTTTATATTTTTCTGAAAATCTTAATAAATGCTATGAAACAAGAAAATATATGAAAGTATAATATTTGGTTAGTATATATCACATTTTCATTATTTTTATGTGATAAAATTCTTGACCTGGCTAAAAATATAGGATCAACTCTAAAAATATTGGGTAAGTCACTAAGATAGCTGTTTAAGATAATCCAATAACATAAAAACTAATAACAATTAGAACCTAAAATAAAGAAAACATTACACATATTAGTAGCAAAAAAGTAGAAAATACTTCAGAATAAACCTTCAAAATGTGTCAGAATTACAGGAAGTACTTTACATATGATGTTCCTGAGAAACTTTCAAGGCAAATTGTCTCTGAAGACAGTACTTCATGTGACAGATGAATTTAATGCACTTCAGTGTGAATTTCAATTGTATTTGTGGACAGACTGACAAAAAATGCCAAGAGTAATATGGAAAAATAAACATTAAAGAATTGCTATGCAAATTTACATATATATAGGAGAATTACTAATAAAGATATTAAAATGCAGTGTATAGTTACAATCACTAAAATAGCAGGATGCTTGTGTTATGATATTTAGCCAGAAAGAGTGATTACATTGAAAACCTAGAAAATATCTGAATATGCACACTAAAAAAAGGACCAAATGGCACGTCAGATCATGGGACACTGGATTATTTTCCAAAGGATACTATATTATACATGAATATGTGCATATATATGATGTATAACATTCGCCTGCTGAAATTAGAAGTGCCTAGAACTATGAACAACTTCAGTGGTCTTCCACCTGAGAAACCATGTGGGGGTGTAAGCAAATTATAGAATTATATAGATGCTAATCTAACAAAGTATTAAATAATTTCTAGAATTCGAAATCTCATTATAATTCATAAAATATTTGCAATGTTTGTAAATAATTAAGTTACACAATGTGATCCAATATAATTCAACAGCTTAGAATTTCTGAATAAATAAACTGAAGCACAGAGAGAACATATGCCTTCCTCTTTTTATTTTATTGTTTTTAAAGATTTTATTTATTTTTAGAGAGAGGGGAAGGGAAGGAGAAAGAAAGGGAGAGAAATATCAATGTGTGTTTGCTTCTCATGCACTCCCTACTGAGGACCTGGCCCACAACCCAGGCATGTGCCCTGACTGGCAGTGGAACAGGTGACCCTCTGGTTTGCAGGCCAGCACTCAATCCACTGAGCCACACCAGCCAGGTGCCTTCCCCTTTTTAACAGAGCCTCTTAAAGTAATGGATAAATCTTCGGTTGCAATGGGCTCCACTGATTACTAGTTTTGTATCCTTGGAACTAGTTACTCAGTTTTTCTTATTCCCACTGCTTCTTCTTTAGTTTGGGATCATCACAAAACCTGTTTTATAGGTTTGTTGTGAATAATGAAGGAGATGATGTGTGTGTATATATATTACACATATATATGCATTTTGTAGACAGATACATGGAAAATTTCTTCAAATAGTAACTCAATTTTTTAGTCTTAAAAGGAAAAGATTACTAAGAAAACATAATGCTCTCTTTTAGAAACCTAATATGGGATTGCTAGCAAACATTCTATTGGAGACGCCTTGAAAGCATCAGATTTTATAGACATCAGCAGACTTATAGTCATTATCTTGGATTTTCAATATTAATAACCCATTTTCTACAGGTTTATGTCCTTTCTTCTCTTTCTCCATTGCATTTAACATTTCATTTACATATTAGCTTGACGAGTGAAAGTCAGCTAGCTCTCTGTGGGGTGGACTTCTAGACCTACACTTGTGATTGTTCAACTGATGATCAGTTACGACTTTACGGGGCATAGGGTTTCTGACTAATGTATCAAGAAAGCTCATGTGATGTATTATAATGAATGATTACTTTCTTTACATTGAACTTCATATGATTACGTCAAAACTGTATCCTGGCTTTTGAAATGCCTTTCAAAAAATGCCTAAAATCAGTACTAACATAAGTGCAAGTCTACTTTTTACAATGATGCCAAGCTTGTCTTTAGACATTTTTTTTAAAAGCATTTTTTAGAAAAGGAAAAAGAAAGAAAACAGTTATGCTGCAACCATTGCATAGTAAGGTTTTGAACCGTGGACTTTTCCATACCTTAGGAGAGCCACAGTCGCACTCTTCCCCCACTTCCAGGAGCTGGTTCCCACACACTGGGGTTGTGAGTATATCTTTAGGAATCGGGGCTTGCAGCAGGCACTTTGGTTTCTCAGATAAAATGTATCTTTCAAAATGTGAGCGGGACAATGTGCTGAAATCCTTTGGGAATTTTGAACTGTAACCAGAAGAAAAATCAGAAATGCCATGACATACTGTGATAAATGAACATGAGAATCCGACTTGTCTAAAAGTATTACCTGGTTCCATGGAAATTCCAAATTTACTATCTGTTTAGGCCTATGCTGTGTTATATGTGGAGGGTGGCATTGTGATCAATCATACAGAAAAATGGATTGATTGGTGATAGGGATAGCTGGCATCATCTTAATTAGATCTATAATTCTAGAAAATATATTATTTAAAGTTAAAATAACACAGTTGCCATAGTTATTATTTATTTTGATATATTTAGAAATCTTAAATAATGAGCTCTAATACCTGGTAAAACTTATGCATCAAGAGGCTGGAGAGTGAATTAATGGGATACACAGCCCTTGATAAAAAATGCCCATCCAACTACAGAGACTACATCTGAATTCTTTTTTTTTAATCCTCACCTGAGGCTATGTTTATTGATTTTTTAGAGAGAAGGAAAGGAGGAGAAAGAGAAAGACAGAGAGAGAGAGAACATTGATGTGAGAGAGAAACATCAATCAGTTGCCTCCCGTACTTGCCCCTGGGAGCAGTCAAATCCACAACCTAAGTATGTGCCCTGCATGGGGATCGAACCTGCAATTGACAAGGTCTCACCTTAGAAACCGATTCATCACACAGCTCCCAGAGGAACACTCGGTGTCATGTGGAACATCAGGCATACCAAGGGCATGACCCAACTCATGTGACATCACTGCTACAAGAGCCACATTATTCTTTCTATTAGCCTTGAAAACATAGAAATGTCTATTACTTCTTCTCTTTATTCAGTTAATTCTTAATTGTTGTCAATGTTCAGAAGTAAAATAATAGTTTGACAAGTAAAAAATAATTAGTTGTGAAATTCCTTTCCCTGTCATTTGTTATCATAAAATGTGGAATAAACACTTGAAATTATTGGTTCCTATGAGTCAACCATTGAGTCAGTGTTTAATAAACATTTGCTGAACTAATAACACTTTCTCAGTAAACCATGATTATATTGAGGTAAATACAATCATGGTTTGTATTTACCATTCTTTGTAGGAAGTCCCAAAAGATACCATACTATGTACTCAAAGGCTTCCCCAAACTATTGACATCAGTAGTGCTTGGCCACATCACACCAGCAAGCACCTCGTCTGATCTCTCTGGCCATTGATATTAAGGATGATTAGTTTGAAGTTGTCTCAGGTCACAGAGACAACCTGGATTCCCTTTCTCTTCCAATCTCCCTGCTCTTACTCTCTAACGCCAGCTGAAGAGTTAAAAGCCTTCTGGGAGAGCCAAGGTAAGGAAATATTCAATTCTGTAATCCAAGGAACTTTTGATGTAATGGTCTACCAGTAGTTTTCTTTCTACTTTTATTTACTGACTCAGCAAATGTTCATTGTACTAACTCTACATAAGGCATTATGCTGGTCTTCATAGAGGATATAGAACCACAGAGAAGATTTACTGTAAGTTTTCAAACCTCAATAACAGCAACCGAAGATGAGGAACACAGGGAGTTCGCGGCTGCCATTCCTGCACGCCTACTGGTGAAGTCACGTCCACTGTGTGAAAGTTAAAGGTACATTGTCACAATCTGAATCTTGGGAACAATTTGCTTTTGTGAATCATTTTTTTTATTTTCCTTGTTGCCCTACCCTATTTATATTCACTAGGCCCCTGAAAGCTTATGCCATTCTGTAGCACTATAATGACTGTTGATGGTTTTGGTAATCTGACACAGGTCTTCAATAACCTCACAGGTGAATTGCTAATGGTAGAACTACAGGCTCTCTGACAATCAATCAAGCATACATAACTGAGCAGTAATGTCTTCCAAGAAGCCTTCGGGATAACTATCTACTCTGCCTGCCTATGCCTGGCCCTGGCCAGTGTGGCTTACCTGAGCAGCTGAGCATGATCATGGGGCTTCATTTTCCCCAGGTTGGAACGATGCCAATTCAGAAAGTTGGTAAAGGTGGCGCCTGCATTGGGTTCCACCTTTATCTTATCACCGTCAGACCAGATTTCCATACCTACCAAGGCCACTTGAACATCTATGGTTTTATAAATCTGTGGGAAGAGCATGTTTCTTCATAAATTTTTCTGAGATTTCTTTAGCGTTTTAGATCTTTTGCTGATCACAAGTGATGGATAAACAGAAATCAGAAATCCTAGAAGTTGCCTTTGCTACAGTACATATGATTTTACCTTAATGTTTATCCTTGTCTGCTAAATTTCTCAAAACTGATGCTGACCTTAAACCATGTGACCCTCCCGACTCCTTATTTGGTGAAGCCATAGGAAAGCCTGAGGCTACATCTTACCACATTGAGTAGGTTCATCACATCAAACAAGAAGCTTCTTATCAAAGTTAGATTTCCCTGATACGTGTTGTACTGTGAAATACAAAATGCAAAGTATAATTAAGATCTCAAACTACAGTAAGAAAGTTGATGGAGTGTAGGTCACGTTTTAAGCAAAATCACACATTTTAATATATAAAAATCTCTATTCATTTCATGTCTACCTTATATAAAATTCCATGTTTCAACAAATTGTATTTCAAATGTAAGATTTTTTTTGGTAAGAGGAAAATTAGGCATTCATATAAAATTTTGTTTTTTTCATTTTTATATTGAATAAATCAAACTAATAATTTAAATGTTTTAAACCAGTTCAATATTATTAAAATTTGATTATAAAGCAATTTTTGTTCATTACAAGCACTGATTCTAGTATTTTTGTATATATAAATATAATATAAAATACATAGAGTTAGAGCCTATATTTACATAACACAGTGAGAATTAAACAATACTTTAATAACCCGTTCATTTTTGTTTTTCATTACTGCGGTTGATGTCCTGTAGCTATCTGGCATTTAGTGTATTTCAGATCAGAGGGGGTGAGGGAACGCTGTTGGTGGCAACACGGGTAGAACAGGCCCGACATCAGGAGGACCGGCTCTGCATTTTCAGCCAGAATGGTTTATTGTTTGTGTTTGCTGATAAGAAATCTTAAAAGCTGACTTAACTTGACAAAGAGCACACATGTTTCATACTCACAAAGGCATTATCCAGCACCAAAAAGAGATCAACATATCTTGCAGCCCGAAGAAATTTTTCTTGCTTTACAGAGAGTAAAAGAACATTGTTAATAATTACCTTTATGCTAAAAGAGTGAAAAGCTTACAAAGACAGTTTTTTCCTTCAGAGAGAAATTAAATTGACACACAAGCAAATAAGGTATAGGCTTTTCCTGTCCCAGGCATTTCTGAGCACGGCAGTGCATTGCAAGGTCACCGCTGAGACGACCGAAGTGAACGAGGACATACGAAAGCCACACTCACCTCTGGGCTGTTGAGTGACCTGGTGGCGCGGATGACACTGTGTTTCCTGCCAACATTTTTTACACCACAGGTGTGATTAGCTGGGTCCAGCTCCTCCCGGTTATATGTGAGGACAGCATGTTCTTCTTGGTCTGTGCGTTTCAGAGGCTTTATCATGTATCTTTGATTCTGATGTGTGAAGTATCCCCTGTGAGACATGGGGACTCATATTTGAGGATTCTCTGCCACAGAGTCATATGTACTGACCAGAATGGATTGACATCTATCCCTCCACCCCAAGCTCACACATACAGTATTTTTTCATAGGCTTTTGGCTAACTTCTGCTGATTTAAGTGATGATCAGCATATGTCAATATTAAAACGGAGCCTGTGTTATTTATCCAGAGAGCTGTGAACAAGGATGACTAAGATGAAGCTGCCCCAAAGAACGCGAGATTGACATCGTGAGCTCAATAAAACTTGTCCATCATTTATTTATACATTTAGCATACACTTCTTGGCAGGTCTTAGGAACATGATGGAGAATGAACTAAAGGAACGTCTAGATTCCCAAGAACCCCCGAGAAGGGAAAATGCTGAGCAGATTATCCAGAGGAAGAGTCTGGAACTGGTAGTTTGAGGAATTCTACTTTATCATAATACAACTCATTCAGAAATATAAAGTTGAATCCATATGATGGAATGTTAAAAGCAATTCAAAAGTTCATCTATGAAGGTATCTCATAATAAGGGAAAAGGCTTTTTATGTCACGTGGTATGAACCATGTTGGAAGAACAATTATGTCTATTTTTTTTTATATTTCAACCACATAAAATATATTTTTGTCTATATTCATAAAAGATGCAAATGTGACAAAATGTGCATAATAGTTACCACACAGAGGAAAAACTTTATGGTGGGTACTTTCTTATGTTCTTACTTGCATTTTTCTTATTTTTCAAATTTTTCCTAATTGATAAAAATTACCTTTTTAAGGAGAAATACCACACACACACACAATTTTTAAAAGTATGTTTCACCATGACAATTGCAGGGTAGAGTCTTTAAGGAAATAAGACAAATTTTTTTAAGGGGTAGGATGGATAAATGTGGAAATGGATCCATATGTCATCAAGGTCCAGAGTGTAGCATCTTGTTTGAATATTTCCAGGACTAATTTCTACTAGATTAGCAGATTATAAAATGATTGCAAGGGTAGTCTCTTATTGTTCGTTTTACCCACACATATTCAGCATTCTATAGATGGAGAGAATTTAACCAAGATAGTATAAAACACGATGTCCTGAAGACTCATTCCGTGTAACAAAACGATACTTCATGATTAGTATTTTGGGGAACAGTTCTCACCTCAGCCCATTACAAGTACTAATGCTGGCCACGGAATCCTTTTCATTCAGGATGTGTCCTTTGTAGTAGCAGTGATCCTAAGGTTGGAAAAAAAATATTAACTGCAAGAATAAATGTATCACAGTTGTGGTGGAAGCTGCTGTCTTGAATATGTAGGACAGGTCTTGAGTAGTGATTGTGACCAGACCACTTCCCAGAAACAAAGCCAGTGAGAACTCTGGGACTGTATGAACTGTCCCACCACTGACCCTGCACGCTCTCCATACTGGATGATGGAGCTGTCTTCCTGACATTAATGGGCACTAAACAGAAGTCTGGGGAGGCTGAACCTAAGCACGCTTATGGTAAAAAGTGGATGGATGCTGCACCTGAGAAGTAGACAGCTCCGCCGCAATCTAGGGAACTCTCAGAGCTGAGGTACAACTTGTGAGAACTTGGTTCCCTTTGCGGAGTCCCTAAGACACTGTGCATACCACGTCAATAAAAGGAGGTATGTAATTTTCTAGATTCTGCAGTCCTCAGGAGGCTGCGTGACCACTCCTGAGCCCTCATATTAATTGATTCCACTTACCATATTAAATGGTATGTTAGTGGAATTTCTTTACCATTATCAAAATTCCAGAGAATTTGTTTAAAGCTAAACATTCAGACATGTTTGATGATCCGCATAAGCAAAGCAGGGGGTTGCTTGTGTAGAATAATGTAAGAAAGCTAATGAATAACCTCTTGTTCAAAATGAACTGACTCGTCTCAGGGTTGAAATTCCATTTTTGTTTTTCTTTCCTTTGGAAGAAACTATTGTAACATTTTCGCATAGGAGACTTGGAAAAGGTACCACATTAGAGTATCAGCCACTGCACTTGAGCATGAATTAATTTATTAGAGGATTTCCTTGGAGGTCAATGTCAGCAAAATTTTGGATATCTATGAGATGAGAGTTTTCATGTGATTAGGAAACAAAGAGCCCTTTGTGGCAGAAGTCTTATCTGTACTTTTTTAGAAACATACATGCTTAGGGTGCCAAGTGGGTGGGGGTGGCTCTGAGAAACTTAGTTTGATAATACTCCATGACTAAGCCTTTTTCTATTCTCTTTCTACTCTTCCTTTGGCTCTGATTCTCTGTCTGACATGTAGGCCGTGGCATTATCTGTTGGTTGGTGGTTTAACCAGATACAAAATTGTATTAATTAAATAATTGATATTTTATTGCTGACCTCAGGATAAGTGTGTGTATTATCAGAATATAATAAATAGGTTATTTCTAACCTATTGATAAGGTGGTCTAGGAGAAAAGTAGCCTTTTGATTGCTTCACAAAATGCAACACTGGGAAGCCTCCTGGTACTCCTACCTTTTAAAAATGCTCACTATGCTTTTTTCACCTTATCTCATTGAATAGATAAGCACATGGCTTTCAAGTTCTTCAAATCTTTTAAGTTGTCCTTGGACTCATGAATCTTATAACTAAGTGGCGGATCCCTCAAGAGTCCCAGGAAGCGTTCAGAACCTACCGTGATCTGAGGGCTTGTGGTGATCTCTTCTCCCCTGTGAGAGTAATACGTTTCCGTGTAGTTGGGCCCCAGGAGATGCCTGCAGCAAGCAGAAAGTTGCGCGATTCACCCACTGTGCTAATAAAGGCTAATCTTCCTGCCCTGAGCTCCCGCACTAAAAGAACGATACTGTCTGTGCCGAGAAGGCGTTGGCATTTTGATCCATTGATCTTTTCCCAGCGCTGAAACTTTGCTGCTGAAGCAAATCAAAGCCTTAGCTACACCTGTCAGATGTGAGGGAGGAAATGCCCTCAGCTACCCTTTAGCTGCATATTCTCTATGATGAGAATGGGTTATTTGGAGATTCTGCACACAAAGGAGCATCCTCCACAGGGCCTCTGTGCTGGGTCACAAACGTGCCTGAAGGACCCCTGCATCCCGAGAGAGCGCGTTCCCGGCTGCTGCGGAGCTTGCTGGAGCCACGCCCCTGAATGAGCCTTGGACACATGTTCTTATAAAAGTAATGGAAGGTCACATCAAAGGTTTAAGTTTATCGGGGTAGAAGAGTATTTCAGTAAATTCCAAGAAACATCAAGGAAGAAAGTCATTTATATGTGCAGCTCTCTTTGTTTTACACTTTGCATGTAATCTCCTAGGAAACATTAACATTTCTGAGACAGCATTAGCACAAATGTATCTGAAACATTTAAAACTCAATATACTTCATGTCTTTTATCTCAAATCACACTAAATAGAGTCTCGAGACTTATTTTGCCACATTCTCTTAATAAAATCCAGTGATTTAAATTTCAGAAAGTGTAACTTACTTGGTTTTTTGTAGGCTGAGAATGACTTCTCCATTTAAAATAATCTGATACTGAAGTTCGGGTTCATATCTTTCCTTAAAAATTTAGAGAATATTATGCTAAGTGAAATAAGCCAGTTGATGAAAGACAAATACCATATGATCTCACCTATAAGAGGAACCTAATGAACGAAAAGAAACTAACAAGCTCAATAGAACCAGAGGCATGGACAGGAGGAGCAGTCTGACAGCAACTGGCCGGGCGGGGGTGGGGGGAGCAGACAGGCAGATAATGGTGGAAAGAAGGGGAAAGGATTGGTCAAAGAACAAGTGTGAACGATTCATGGGTGTGGACAGTGGGTGTGAGGACTGACTGCGGGAGCAGGGGGTGGACTGGCTGGAGGGGGCAAAGGGCGGAAAATTGGGACAGCTGTAATAAAACAACAATAAAATATTTTTTAAAAATTTAATGATATCGATTTATATTTAGGTAATTGCAAATGCATAAAAGATAAAAGTAGCTCTCTTATGCCTTTATAACATGTAAAATTAAATATAAATTGTATATTTTATCGTATATTTATTGTGTATTGTATATTTTAAATGGATTTCCAAAAAGTACAATAACACAATAATAATACTTACAGATTAAATTAACTCTATTACATAAGATAGGGACTAACTATTTGCTCTATGTACAGCATACAGTCCTGTGTATCCTAATGGATCACCAATGGGTTAATAATAAGGCATATGTTTTTATTACATTAAAATCAAACTAAATATACAAAAGAAAATCAACCAAAAACCTACTAAGAATTAAATAAAGTAAAAATCATAAAATAAAGGAAATATTTGCAACAATGAAATAGTCAAAGAGTTAATGTCCTTAATAAATCTTAAAAATCTTGTTAATTACTGAGATAACGTTGATTTCTCCACTACAGACAAAATAGTCAGAGAAAAAGACAATTCAGTGGGGGAAGAGGGTCAAGGTAGCGGACATGAGTTTGGGGAGTTTGGCAAGGAACATATTAAAAAATGGCTGCCTTTCCTGGGCACCTTTTTTCCCTCCCAGAAACTTGGAGAAATGCCTAAGCAGGTTTATTCTTTCTGACTGTGTGAGGCAGTTAATTCCCTTGCTGCTGCTTAACTGTGAAAGCATTCTAGAAGTCCCGAATTCTCTCCTGGACGAAGGGGAGGTGTACATAACAAGGGGAAGAGCTTCAATAACAAACCATTAGGTGTTGACTAATGACATCAATTCTATTAATAAAAAGGCTCTTTATTGTCTCTTCAGATGACTGAAAAACCCCACAGTCATTCACACTACTTACCTCATTACCATGGGTCTCTGTCTGGTTATTCCGTACTTCTCTTTTGTGTAAAATATGTAGTTTTTTAGGATGGACCACTTTATAGAGTTCTATTTCAGGTGTTTGCCTTATGGCTATTGCTAGAGAAAGAGAGATAACAATGATAAAAAACATTGAAAGGATTTCATGTTGGTTTTATTTTGCTTGGTTGTTTTGTTAAATGGCATGGAAGACTGAACTCCAGTTGAGAAAGTAAGCATTGAAAAGGAGTTCCTCTGTCTACTTGGAACTTGATAACAAAGAACTTCTCTTTCCCTCTCACTACCTCCATCCCAATTCTGGAAACAGTTCTTTGGATTATCTCTCAATGTGTGTAAATCTCTCAATGTGGGCCACAAGACCCAGAAAAAGCAGATTTGGGATTAGAACAAAGTTTATGGGAGCCAGGAATTCTACCTGTAGTATGCAGATTCTCCCTCCTCTATTGTCCTCTCCAAAATTATGAATTTTTCTTTTAATGTTCTCAGAGATCTCTGTTGTTCTTTTTATGTCTTTTGCTCACTGTGGTGCAACCCCCGACTACCCCCTCCAAAAATCAAATACTTCACAGACAGATACTCCTTCAATTTTAGGAAAGATTCTGCTAACAGTTATTTTATTTGTCAATGCTACAAGTAGCCATTATGTTCTTTCCCTCATTAGCATTTGCCCTCAAGACTTTAGATTTCACAGGAAAAAAAGTTCTTGTTATTCTCTGGTGGAATAATCTTAAAGCACCAGGGAGCCAGAAGAAAAATTGTGTGTAGACTAAAAGTTCTTGACTCACTTGGAATTACATTACACGGACAATTTTCTATTGTGCTTGCATACAGTAGGAAAATAACTGATATCGGAGCCAAAATATGTGGTCTTAAGTCCTAGCTAAATAACCTTGTAAAAGTCACTTTGATTTCTATCAGTTTACTTACCTAAAGTAGAGGTTGGTGTAAAAATTAAGTAACGTAGTGTATCTAAAATTATTTAATACCAGTCTAGAAAGTTGGCAAGCACACCTTGATCCATTTTTTTCTTTACTTCTTCAATCATCAATATAAGGTCATTTTTATTTTTAAATGTTCCCATTTTCACAGACAAGTGTCTATGCTTAGAGATAGATTCTCAATCAGTGTGACAGTTAGTGTGACCTTAGAGACACCAAGCAATTCTATACCTGGCTGATGTAGACAACCTGAAGGGAAGTAGTAATTCATAACATCTCCGCTGGTCAACCCCCAAAGCTATGCTGTGATGTTGTCCTTAGAAGAACTCATACAAAAAAAAGAAATTTAAAAATATATTACTAAAAGGTCTTTATCAAAAGAGAATATAAGTTCCATTAGTAGAAAGGGTTGTGGGATTGAAAGTAGAGTGAATTTTAATATCTAGTCCCAACTCTAGTACTAACTGATCAGCTGGTCAATTAATCTCTAATGTTGCTCAATAATGCAATCATGCCTAACTTAACTCTAATTTTACTTAATAGTCTTCCTTGTCATCCACCCTAGTAAAGCACTTGGATAAATTGTGGCTTTAGATAAATGATTGTTTTTTTTTTATGGGGTAGAAATATCAGTCATTCAAGATAGCATTGAAGATCATTAGGAAATTCTTGAATTCTTGTCTGAAGTTACTTTTCTACTATCATTTGGGGCTACGTGTTTTAGAAAACAAAATGATAGAACTTATAGGATTATTGAATGAGAGATAGAATTTCAGAGACATCCTAATTAAATTATCATGCCAATCATAACACCTAGATGATGGACACAGTTTATATAAATTGAATAAATATACCAAAATGTAAATAGTACTAACCTTTGGGTCACATGAGCGTATAATTTCCTTAAAAGTACTTTAAAAATGCATTAAATAAGTTGACTTTTGTAAAAAATATCAATATATGAGTGCTTACCTTCAGTTTGTACAATGAGCCAGAGGACAGAAAGCAGGACCACAGACATGTTGGTGACTGCAGGAAGCTGAGATGTCCCACACAGCATGTTGATGTGGTTTCCCCAGCTATTTATCTTCCCCAACTTCTCTTTATAGATTGAAAAAAGAAATATAAGCTTCAAACTTTATTTATGACCTTGGGGTAAGTTTCATAATGGCGTTGGGAAATTGCCAAGAAGTTTCAGTGTCAACATCATGGGAATGTTCCTCATTCAGAAGTGTTTATGTGTGTGGTCACAGCCTATTTAGGAAGCACTTCCAGACAGCCGTTTGTCCTGCTGCTCCTATAATGGTGGAAAAGTACCATCTGAGACTTTGATGTCCATGCGCATATTTGCATACTCATCAAACTGAACCATCACTCTTGTTCTTTAGTAACCTTACAGACATTGTTCTACAAATTTAGAAAATGTATCGGTAGTCTCTACGTATTGTGAGAAGCTGGCACAGAGAACACAAAATTCATAAAACAAGTACCAGGATAAGTTGTACAAGCTAGAACATTGTTATTTCTCTGGCCCTCCATCTCCTTTTCTATGAACATGGGATGATGATAACAACACCTACCTCAAGCTTCTTATAAAATTCACGTAAGGTAACACATATGCATCCACGTATGTATACACACAAAACTACAAAGAAATGTGCAAATGTAATTCTCTTGACAGTGTTAGTCTCAAGTTACACTGCCTATGAAGTATGTTTGAAGTGCACTGTGAATTCTGCTGCAGGAAAATAACAATATTTTTCTGGTTAAAAATACATTTTCATGGTCATAAATATCAAAAGAGTATACTGAGGGAAAAAAGTTGATCATCCAAGGCCCAACATAAAAAAGTGACTGCTGTTAACATTTGATAATTTATTTTCATCTCCCTTCTATGCACTAATAAAAGAAGAGAAATAAAAGAAAAGCAAATTTTATAGACTTTGGTACTTATTGTATAAAGGGTTTTAGGAACCTGTATTTTTTGCATAGCATTATAACATAATATTGGATATTAAGATGTTATTTTAATGGCTTTAGAGTGTTGCTTTGTGTGTATATGTTATGCGTGTCTTTGTATGTATAGATTTCTTGGATAAGATACTAGAAATGGTATTACTTAGTTTAAAAAGGTATATCACTTTGAGGTCCTTGGTATACTCATATATTGACCTGGTACTTCTTGGAGATTTAGCACCAAATTAACTTCCATTTAGAGAGCTTTCCCAATCTAAAAATCTATCTTCAACTGCTGAGCTTATTTTCACTGTTAATTTGAAAGTTTTCTAGCATCTGATTGCAAGGTCTATAGTTACCTCTCTATGGCTGCTTATTGTTTTTTGTTTTTGTGTGTGTGTGTGTGTGTGTTTTTGTGGTTGCTGTTTTTCCCCAATGGGCAAAAGAGTGACTTAGATGTGACCATAACTGCCCTGATCTCCATTTCAAATCATCTCCCTTCCTATGGTGGTACCTCATCCCTACCTTCTGTCCTTGAGTTAATGGCCTTCATGGTGTCCTGTTCCTCTGTTAAGAGGCTCCCAGAAAGTGTCAGACATATTCACTCCCTCCATCACACCACAGCTGGATGACCATCAAGGAGTCCCGTCCCATAGTTCAATAATTCAGGGCCACTGTGGCTGGTGAAACTCAAGATATTTCTGCTTGCTCCAGAGAGGAGCACCTTAGTATAGAGTCACTGTCTGAATTCAGGTGAGGTGTGAGTCTCTTCTAACATTTGAATTTCCGATATTAGGAAGAGTGGGCAGAAAAATGTTTATCATTTGTCTAAAATGTCTCATGAAGCATCTCCTAATTGTTCTGAATCAACCTCCCATCGGAATATGCTGCCTCTTACCATCATTTCTGCTGTTTCTTGTTACATTTGCTATTTTAATCAAGGCATGGTGAGTGATCTGCTTAAAAGCAAAAGTCTAAGGCCCACAGATTGGCCTCGTATTTTTATCTCTGTGCAGCTGTTCATGTAGAAAGTTTGAGCAATGCTACTGCACAACCACTAAAGTTTCTCACCCTTTAGAAAAGCATATAATCTGAGCATTAAGAAACCCTTTAGCCTGTTCACTAAAAATACTAGTGGAACAAATTTTAGTGTATTTAAAGAGTTCACTCTGAAAGAAAAACCGTATTTTCTTTTTGTATTATTAACAGAAACAAAAGGGAAATGTTAAGAGTTGCATAATAACTATCACCAACAGCCGAATTTCAACTGTGCAGATTTCATTATTCTGAGCTCTTAGTCACCAGTCCCAGAAGGGCAGGAGCTGCTCTGCGCGCACTGTAAACCTCTCAGCTGGCACAGAGAATGGGCCCAGGGCTGGGGAAGACACAAGCAGGGCTGGGCTAGGCTTTCCTAAATCAAAACTTCACAGAAAGGTAGCTCTAGGATAAAACTGCCTTTCATCATTCACATGAACACTGTCTTTTTTCAATGGGAAGTTTCGATTAAAACAGAGAAGAGAAGAGATTAAGTAACAGAAAGGACACTGCGTAGAAGTCCAGAATGCAGGTAATACGGGGCTGTTTTTTCAAGCGTCCGCTCATCATCCCACCAGAGCCCTGGAACAATGGAGGCCTACACCAGCTCACACTCTCTCTAGTATTTTGTTACACCCAGTGTCAGTGGGGGAAGTGCGCCAGGATTAGAAAGAAACTTTATGTACCCATTGCAACTCAATAAATGTTGCCCCAATTGAAAAATAAAGAACAGATAAAAATTTAGCTTAAAGGTTGCATAAAAACTCTAAGAGGGGTTTCAAAACCACCATCAGTAAAAACTGCGTGCTGTCAAAAATTCTGCTTTCAGTCTACTAAACTGAAATTAATTTTGCTTATTAAATATACAACCAGTATTAAAAGATAAGTTAAATGTTTATTGAGATTACATTAAATTCTATTTACTATTCACTTAATACCGGTCTATATTAAATTAATATCACTTCTGGGCATGCCAAAATGATCCTGATACTACCCCTACCATTGAGATATTCCTGTAATAAGTCTAATAGTGGAGATAAATTTACAAACAGATATAATTTATACAAATGGTAAGCATTATGATTGAGGTTTGTGCATTGTATTCAGGTAGATTTTAGAAGTATAACATTTGGTAAGTAGAAAAAGTCAGATAACATTAGCCGGAAAGGAAATAGAGGAGTGGGTATTCTGGTAGAGAAAACTATAATACATGTGAACAAGGCCATGGGTGTGTTTGTGGAATTGCAATGTGTTTGCTATAACTTGAATGTAACATAAAATAGCAGGGATACGATCTAAGCTTGTGAAATGTGCAGGGGTCAAGTTATGGAGAGACCAATGTTAAAGGCTTTAAAGAAGAAAATAAATATCTGAGAAATATGTGGCTCATAAAATTGTCCCACTTAGCAACTGGGGGAGAGAGAGAAATCTAGAGTCAGTTCTAAGGTACAGCTCGAGCAACTGTATGACATCTTCCGACTTGACCAGTTGACAGGAGCTGCACTTTAGTTATGCCCCTCGAGGCAGGCGATGCGCCTCCTGGTGTACCCTCAGGGGCACAGCACCTTGACGACAGCAGATGTTCAAACATGTTATTCAACATTTGTACCATGAAAGGAATTTGTGAGTCGAACTGTCTTCCTGCAATACTGATTCTGTTTATTGGATAGTTGAACATCAACTCATAAATTAAAACTGTAGAAATAACAGTGAAAAGATTATTTACTCGATGCATCTGGAGGGAATGAGGAATGGAATATATATGGACCCTTATGAGTGCAATATTAAAGGATCAACTAAACATAGGACTTAATTTATGATCATGAAACTAAGAAATCATGACCAACATCCTGACCACAGAGAATTTTGTTCCCATAAAACTTACAACTTAACATTCTGGAATGTTTCCTAATCAAGTATATTTTATGATTCATGGCAGACATTTAGTATCTAACTAAAAATTAAAATCAAATAGCAACATGGCCAAAAATTACAATTTCTTAAAATATAAAAAATTTTACACACATTGTATTATTTGGTCAATATAATAGATCTAAGTGGTTCAAACATTATGATTCCTATTTCACCAATGACTCAAAGAGGTTAAGTGACTTACTTCAAATGGGGGGTACCCAATCTATTTGCATCTCTGGGCCACACTGGAAAAAGGAGAGTTGTCTTGGGCCATGCATTAAATACGCAAACACGAACGAAAACTCACGAGCAAAAAAAAAGGTTTTAAGTAAATTTACGATTTTGTGTTAGCAGCACTCACAGCCATCCTGAGCCGCATGCAGCCCGCGGGCTGCAGGTGGGACACCCCTGCCAGAGGGTCTGTCATACATGGCTCCTAAGTTACGGAGCTAGGAGAAGCAGTGCTTGATATGAGAACTACAGTACTTCAAATATGTTTTTGTGGAAGAGTCTGTGATGGTTTCAATTGCCTTAAGTAAGAATCTGACTCCAGGAACACAAGAAGATAGGAATTAGTGGGTTGGGTAAGAGTGTTGAGATGAGAAGAGAGAGTTTAGAATAAGTATTGAAAGGGGACCAAGTTAAGGAGAGTTAAACAGATTATTTAGTCAGTATTGATGAAGTAACTAAGGTTATAAATCACAGAAATCATTAGATGTATAAGAGTTTCATATCAGAGACTGGATTAGGTACCTAAGTTTTCTGAAATGATAGTAAGGCTTATTACCATTAGAGTTAAAGTTGTCTTGTGGTGAAGTCCAAGAACTATAATGCTAGTATTTCTTTGCAGGGAGGGGTCCTCAAATCTGAAAAGTTCTAAAATGACAGAAGAATTTATCAATATAGAAAAGCAACATGGTATGTATTAAAGGTAATTCTGTTAAAGAGTAGTTATTAAAGGGTATTTATTAGGGGGAAATAACATATAAATCCCAAATTTCAGTGCCTATACACACAATATGGTTTATTTATAATGCAGTCAGTGTGTTGTACCACATGGTCATTCAGAGACACAGGACACTGGAAGTCCTGCCATTTTTAACATATAATTTTCAGTGTTATCATGGAAGTCAACATCCAGCTTGAAGATGGAGCAGAGAAAGAGTGAGGCATTTATGGGACTAGGTTTGGAAATGATGATATCACGTCCTTGGAACTCCACTGTCCAGAACTCGGTCACATTGTCATGTTTAACTGTAAGAAAGTTTGGGACAATAGTCCAGCCATAAGATCCAGAAGAAAAGGGATGAAATTAATGAACATCTATGTCACACAGCTTTAATCTATGTTTGTTAGATATCATAAAGTTGTTCAATATCAAAGATGAGTAAGAATAGAAATTGATAGCTGAGCAACATGACACTCAAAGGAAATAGAAATGGAAAAGAAATAGTTTTAAAACCATCTTTGGGTGCTTGGCATCTGGGGACACTCACAGTTCTCAGCGCCCAGCCCAGCTTCTTTCAAAATGTCTATTGTTCACAAAATTCTATGCAAGCTCAGCTTTGAGGGTAATCACTCTACACCCCTAAAAGCGTATGGGTCAGTCAAAGCCTACAGCAACTTTGATGCTGACTGGGATGATTTTAACATTGAAATGACCATGAAGAACAAGGATGTGGATGAGGTCACTGTTGTCAACATTTTAATTGACTGCAGCAATGAACAGGATATTGCTCTCACCTACCAGAGAAGGACCAAAAAGGAATTTGCATCAGCATTAAAGTCAATATTGTCTGGCCACCTGGAGATGGTGATTTGGGGCCTATTGAAAACACCTGCTCAACATGATGCTTCTGAGCTGAAGGCCTCCAGGAAGAGCTGGGGACTCACTCACTGAGATCATCCACTCAAGGACCAACCAGAAGCTGCAGGAAATTAACAGAGTCTACAAGGAATATGAAACTGATTTGGAGAAGGACATTATTTCTGACACATCTAGTGACTTCCACAAGCTGATGGTGGCCCTTAAAAAAAAATGGAAGAGCAGAGATGGCTCTGTCATTGATTATGAAATGATGGACCTAGATGCCCAGGATCTCTCTGATGCTGGAGTAGAGAGGAGAGGACATGATGTTCCCAACTGGATCAGCATCATGACCAAGTGAAGCATGTGTCACTTCCAGAAAGTATTTGAAAGGTACAGAGCTCCAGTCCTCATGACACATTGGAGAGCATCAAGAAGGAAAGCAAGGAAGACCTAGAAAATGCTTTCCTGCACCTGGTCCGGTATATCCAGAAGAAGCCCCTGTATTTTGCTGACTGACTGTACAACTTCATGAAGGCAAGGGGACCTATGACAAGATCTTGATCAGAATCACAATCTCCCGCAGAGAAGTGGACATGTTGAAAATCAAGTCTGAATTCCGGAAAAAGTATGACAAGTCCCTGTACTACTACATTGGCAAGACACCAGCGGTGACTACCGGAGAGCTCTGCTATGCCTGTGTGCTGAGGGTCACTGAGGCCAGAGCGGCACAAGCAGCCAGGAGCGGTGCTTCTATGCTTCCAGCTAAGAGTTCTAGAAAATCAGCTTGCAGCTAATAGCCCCCTGTGCCCATCCCTGCGAGGAAGATGTTAGCATTGCGCCTACCCCAACCTTCTTTCAGTTGCCAGAGCCTTGCCTGGCTTTCCCCTCTCGTCTCTCCTTTCAGCCAAAGAAATGAACATTCCAAGGAGCTGGAAGTGAAATCTATAACGTGAAACACTTTGGCTCCTGTGTACTGTGTCGTAAACAGATGAATAAGCTGAAATTTTACTTTAGAACCAAAAAATAAATAAATAAAACCATCTTTGGCGAACAAGCAGTTTTCCAACTTTTCTGAAAAACATGTGAAGTACATAAGAAATACCCCTAAAATGGGTGAAAGTTAACAAGCCTGGGAAATGAGACTTCACTTACGATGGATGGCACTACAGATGTTGAAGAGATTGAAAGTAAAAGGTACATTTGTTGCTGAATGAAGTTCTCTAGATATTTCAGTACAAGGATTCAGTACTAATTCATTCAAACAATATTTAAGAATGTTTACACTTTTATTTTCTAGGCTTTGTGTAAAGGTTTAGGGATGTGAGATTAAATACTTAGAATTATGAAGAAAATTCACTGAACAGCGAGTAGAACAGTACCTAAGGAAAAAGAGAATAAAGAGTTGGGTAAGAGGGTATTTTGGGTATCAGCTGAGGAATACTTCCAGCTGTGGTGGACTGGTTATACCAGAGCAGTCCCCTAGTGATGTCTTAAGGAGCTAGAGGAAAACAGTGCGCATGTAACAATTATTAGAAGCCATTAGAGTAGCTAAGGCAACAAGGCCTGGAATGTCCAAGATTTTGGACAGAAAGGAGGTACACAGAGGTGAGCTTGACATTCCCCTCCACATTTCCCTTCGGGCATTTAGGGATTCTTAGGTTCCAGCTAACAGGTTAAGAGCTGAGCAGGATTCTCAGTCTCACACTTCTACAAGACAAAAATTGGAATTAAGAGTCCCACAAGAAGGAGGGAGGACGATAAACTCCCCAGGATAAGCTGGGATCTATGAAAGACTGAACTCTATCAGTAAAGGCAAACAAAAACTACTCCAGCCTTTACAGATTAAAAGCCAGTTTCTGATCAGCTCAGTTCCCAATTATATTAAGGTGATGGGCCTGGCGGTTAACTGCCTGCCAGAGGGAAAGCATAGGTTGGTAAAGCTCCAGTGAAAGCACAGCAAATACAACCAGAGACATTGAAATAAAGAACAAACTGACGGTTACCAGAGAGGAGGGGGGAGAGAGGTATTAGGGGAAGGGACATCAAGGAGCATGTATAAAGGACACATGGACAAAACCAAAGGGGGCAGGTTCAAGTGTGGGAGGTGAGGATGGGTGGGGCAGGGGGGCATGGTGGGGTAAAAATGGAGACAGCTATACTTGAACAATAATAAAAAATAAATAAAAATACAAAAAAAAAAAGAAAGTATACCAGCTGCTACATGCAGAATCCTGCATAAGTTTCACATATATATTTTGAAAAAAGAAAGACCCTATGATTCTACTGAAATACATTTCCAAACTGGCAAAACTCTGCTATAATTTCAGATATCCCGTAGTGGCTTTGTTTGGGAGGGAGGGAATATAAGGACTGAAAGGAGAGATGACAGAAGCTTCCCGGGCACCGATAATGTTACAGTTTTCTTGCTGGATGTAGTATTTACATGGGATATATGTCATGAACATTCATTAAGCTGTACCATTATAAATGTTGTATATTTTTCCAAACACATATATTTATATTATACCTCTATAAAAATTTTAAAAAGCTTTTATATGTGTTTATATCTATCCACACATGTACATATATTTGTTTTGGATACTGTGTTGCAGCTGGTCAAGGGCCGGCAGGTCCATTCTAGATGCAGGTGGCCAAAGAGAAGGCGTGGAGCTGTGGGGAATCTTGACGTGCCTTTATTCACAGGTGGGCGAGCCACGCACTGCAAGCTGCGTGTCTCTCTAGTGAGAAGCCCCTACTTGCTTCAGTACTAGAGACAAACAAAGCTGGCCTCAAGCCAAAAAATTATATAACATAGCAAGATTCTGCTCACGTGAGTCCACTTCATGTTATGGGAACCGTTTATGGGACCCAGTCCCAAGGCTATGAGAACACTGCTTATCAGGCCCATTCAAGGTTATGGGAACACTGCTTCCCTTAGTCACCCAGACGCCTGGGTGAGGAAGCCAGACTGCCTCCATTTACCCTACAGATACAACCTCAACAGTTCAAAACATTTGGTTTGTTGGGAGCTTATTTTTTTGTTGTTGTAAAACTGATTGCTACAGTCTTATTTAAGCAATAAAGGCTGCATTTTAAACAAGCTCTTATGAAATCTCCATTCTTTAAAAAACTTTTTCTAGGAACCACTACACTGTTTAGGCTTGTTATTCTAAAGGCTTTCACTACAACAATTTATGATAAGCATATATCATTTTGAATTTGTGTATTTTATCTAGAATTATTCATGGAAGAAACATAATGATTTAAC
This sequence comes from Micronycteris hirsuta, assembly GCA_004026765.1. Lineage (NCBI taxonomy): Eukaryota > Metazoa > Chordata > Mammalia > Chiroptera > Phyllostomidae > Micronycteris > Micronycteris hirsuta. The sequence continues at coordinate 24,054 of PVJI01003043.1, forward strand.
CATCCCTAAGGTTAGCACCTCTGACAAAACAAATATTAATTTCAAGAAAGAAATATATTAAATCCTGTCAACATGTTTTATCAATTGACTATCCCTATGAACACTTTTGCAATTGCAATATAAGAAGGTTAAATGTGTATTTCATTTTCTTTGGGAAAGTATTTATAACTAATAAAGAGAGCCTGAAGCAAGGCAATGAAAGACCAAAAAAAGAAAAGGACCAGAAAAACTACTAGGATCTTATCATATTTGATATTTGAATTTTTATAGAATCTACTATTTAATTGCCTTAGATAGTAATCAATTTTTCTTCTTGGATATCAAATGAAGATAATTAGATAAATGATAATACTAGATTTATAACACATTCTTATCCACATACAATCCAATTTTAAATAAATTAAGATTAAGATTTGGTTTGTTAATTATTCATTTTCAATAATGTCTAAGTCACTGAGAGGATACCGCCCAAAACAAAAGCTACAACCATTGACAGTAATCCGCACCTAACCGGGTCCATCTGATCAACACATCTGCTGTCCTTCCCAATCTAAATTTAGCACTGCCTTGAATACTCTGTTCATCTTTCCTTATTTTTTCTTTTCATTAATAATCTTACTGAATCTATATATGGTCCTATTTATCTATTGCTGTCTAGCAAACTTCCAAGCCTGTCTAACTCGTTTCTACTGAGACGGAGGGGAAGGGGGCTGTCATGCCTGTTACTGCCTAGTGAGCACCAAAGGTCCAGCCCTCGGCCCTGTCAGACACATCCCCAGTGTGGGGGCCAGTGGGCCTGGGGCAGCCTAGCAAGTGTGGAAATCTAGACTTTCCAGGCAGCCTTTGCTGGGGTAGTAGTAGTGCAGCCGCAAGTATTTCGGTAGTGTCTAGCTGGAGTAGAGCATTTATTGTTTAAAAGTTTTGTTTTTCTGGTTTGTTTTGCTCCTGGTGCTTTGGCTAAAGTGAATAGACTTTTGTTGGGGCTTTTCTTGTCTCTGTCCACTGCTATTTCCAGGTTGATGGATTCTTCAGGTTCCATCTGTACAGAAAGAGGGAGAGAGAGAGAAAGGAAAGGAAAGGAAAGGAAAGAAAAGAAAGAGAAAGAGAGAGAGAAGGGGAGGGAGGAAGGGAGGAAGAGAGGAAGGAAGAAGAATGAAAAAAGAAAGAAGAAAGAGAAAAGAAAACACAACACTCGGGGTGCTCACTGCTGTGTCCTTCCTTGCGTCCTGAGGTCTTACAAGTTCAGTCTTCTCTCCAGTTTCCAGTCTCATCATGACAGGGTGCAGCAGAAGGAGCGCCTGCTTGCGTGTGGCTGGTAGGGCAACAATATGGGTGTAATAATTTATAGTGTCAATTTGAACACTTCACCTAAAATGTCATATGGAGTGCTTGAGTGTGCATTGTTATGTTACAGAATTACATACTTTTGATTTTGTAATAAAAAGGGGTGTTATTTGTGCCAGACACACATATATATATATATGCACATTTTATAAAGGATTTTTAGTTGTACTTCGTATGAGAAATAGAAAAAATAAGACATCTACTTCATCTTTCTGATTAAATTATTTTTAAAGAAACTTTTTTCATTCATCAAAGCTGCTGGATTCCTTTTACCTAAAGTTTCGTCTTACTTTGTTATGGTCCTTCCAGGGTCTGAGGGACCTGCCCTGCCATCTCTCTCATTCCCAGTATCGATAGTTTCTGCTTTCTCATTATACTCAATGTGTTTTGGTAAAGGTTTATCAATTTAAGTTTCCTTTTGAAATAATGGATTTGTTATTTTCATTCCTCACATTTTCTATGTGTTCTTCATTTTTCTTATTTTGTTTATTTTTATCTTCTATTATTTGAAGTAATTGATTTTCAACTAACGTAAGCATTGGAAAGATATACATTTTCACAGCACTATCCAACAAATTTTTATATATTTTTATTTCATTATTCTTAAGTCGAAAAAACTCCTAATTTTATTTTTTATTAATTAATGATATTTTGAAGTGTGCTAGTTAATAGAAAAATATTTTAAACTTTCCAAGATACCTTATTTTAATGGAATTCTAGTATTTTCTATTGTGTTCTGGAAAAATTTTTGTAACATTTCAGCCTCCTGAAATATATGAGACACATTGATTAGCATATTATCTCTTTCAGTGAAGGATCCATGTTCTCTTTAAAATTACATATTTTCTGTGGTTATGAATATAGTACTCTTTATTAATTAGACTGTACTAGTTGCCTAGTTAATAGTGTTGTTCAAGACTTGTATAACTGCACTGTTAACATTTTTCCTGGTTATTCTATCAATTCCTGAGAGAGGTATGTTAAATCACCTACCATAGGTGAATTTACCTATTTATCCTATAATGTTTATTAGTTTGTGTTTCATGTATTTTTAAGCTTTATTACTAGGTGTGTAACATTTAAGATTATTGTTTTTATGATGCATGTGCCACTATATTTCCAGCTGTATTTCTTACATAAAATCTACTTTTCTACCTGGCTGGTGTAGCTCAGTGGATTGAGCTCGGGCTGGGAACCAAAGGGTCCCAGTTCGATTCCCAGTTACGGCACATGCCTGGGTTGCAGGCCAGGTCCCCAGTGAGGGCCATGTGAGAGGCAACCATACATTGTTGTTTCTCTCCTTCTCTTTCTCCCTTCTCCTCTCTCTAAAAAATAAATAAATAAAATATTTAAAAAATCTACTTTTCTAATACTTATATAGCCATACTGGCTTTCTGATAAAGTATTTGCATGGTATGTTTGATTTTTTTTTTTACATTTAATCCTGTCTTTATAGTAATATTAGATACCATATGTTTCTTGGGATATAAATCAAACTTTTTAAAGGCTTTCTGGAAAGTTTTCTCTATTTGATCTCTGCAACTTAATGATTTTTTCTTTAATTCTATTTATTCTACTCTTCATTCTATTTTAGTCTGTATTTCAACAATTACATTTTTTAAAAAATTACTTATATTTATTAAATTTATTGGCAATGGTGAATAAAGTGTACAATTCTATAATACATCATCTGTATATTGCATTGTGTGCTTACCACCTAAAGTCAAATCTTCCATAACTATATATTTGATCACCTTTACCCTCTTCTACCTCCCCGGAGCCCTCTGAACCAACAAGGCCAGCAAACAAACAAAGCCTCATAGACACAGATAAGAATATAGTGGTCAACTATTACATTTTTATGCCTAGTATTTTTCCTTGGATCCATTTTTTATATTTTCTTGTTCTTGTTTTATATTTGGAATACCTTCCCTTTTGCCTTTTAATATAGTTGTTATTTTTTAGCCCTTCTCTTTTCATATTTCTGCATAGGTTGGAATCTGTAATGCAATACATTGTTTTTCTTTGAAAATGTTTGTTCCGCGTTGGGTTGTTTTTTGGTCATTTTTACATGACACTGCCGCTTTCTCTTTGAAGCAATGCATATAGAGAAGGACAGCCTCAGACACCATCAGCTGCAAAAGCTTCGGGAGTGGGAAGCTGATCAATCTCCCACACGGTGGAAATCCTCAGACACCAGAAAGCCAGTCCATGACTCACCAACCACAGACAGCTCTGGGTCAGCGAGTCACCTCCTGCCCCCAGAGAAGCAGCGTCTGAAGATAAACTCTTTAGATGTTACTTCTCCTGTCAGTTCCAAGGGGTTGCAGTGAGAAGACCGTCAGGGATTAGTAAATCTCACTTCCCCAGGCTTCTCATTGCAGGAGAGCCCTGACTTTAATCTTGAACCCCAAGAGCAGTTTCAATTGCTGCAAGTATACAGACAATACCATGTGTGCAAGACAAAGCTGGCAAGCAGCCAGAGGTGAAACTGATAGCCTACCCTTCTAGCCTGTCACAGAACTACCAGGTGATTTCCTCTCCATGTCAACCACACAGGAAGTCTGCAAAGGAAGCAACCCCACCCTCTGCCTTCCAGGGGGTCTTCCAGTTTCTTTAAGTTCTTCTGGGACCAAAGAAAGAAGCAGCTGTGTCCTACCAGCAATTTGCTGGAAATCACTGGATTTATTTTTGTAATGTAAACAAGATAAACATGGCTTCTTTTCTCGTTACATTTACTTAGAATCAGATCACCAGTCCTCTTTGTTGCCCCATTTGTGCTTTAAGAAGAAAGCAGAAGTTCGCCCAGACAGCCCCTGTGTCCTCAGTTATGAGTCACTGTTGCATGGAGCCCCACACGCTGCTGTTGGAAGAGGACTTTGAGGCCCTCTGAGTGAGACAGAGATTCACAACCTGAAGGGAAATTAGAAAATTCACATCAGCATAAGTTCTATTGTGACAGTATCTCTAGTTGCAACAAAATGAAAGGCATGACTATGTCTGGCAAATAAGCACATAAAATATTCAGCATTATTTATTATTAGGAATTGCAGATCAAAACAATAATAAAATATCACTACCCACCTGTTAGAGTGACCAAAATCCAGAGAACTGACAGTAGCAAATGCTGGCCAATGCCAGGGCTGGGAAGATCCGATGGGAAGCTGAAGCGTCAGATGGGAAGCCAGGGAAAGTCAAGAGAAAAAGTAATGGAGATGTACAGGAGAGAATAAGAAAGAGTATAAGTCAATTAATTCATAAATAAATAATGCTACGTGTGGGAGGCAGACAACAGACAGGGATAAATGCAGAGCCAGACTCTCTGGCTCTGCCAGTAACCGGCTTTTTATACTTAATAAATAATTTAAACTGTATGGGCATTTTTAAATTTTCTCTTCTATGAAATGCAGTCAATTTATAACTTGTCAATTTCCAAAGAGAGTTTTCTAAGAAATGTGTAAAGGTAGTATGGTTGCATAAAAAGCAAAAGAGAATAGAAGAGAGGTGTCCATGGTCTAAGAAGGGGAACTCTATGTGGGACATTCCATACGAGATACACAGAGCAGATATTGCTGAGAGGTGTGAAAAGGGAGGATGCTGTAATCACTGGAAGATGAATGGCTGGGAGGTTAGAGAGAATAGAAAGTAAGGGGGATGGCAGAAAAGGAGTGAATGATTTTAAAATTCAACTCTGAAACAAAGTAGATAAAAAGAAATGGTATTGAAATCATATTCCCCTCAGTAGAAAATAACGACTTGAGATATAAGACAATTGGCAGAGACATAAGTGTTCTACTGATTTTTGCTCTGATAGGAAAAATTATTGACAGAAAAGAAATTATGTGACCTTGTGAATTGGGGAATGGTTTGAACAAATTTTCTGGGTCTATAAGGTGTTTTTTCCCTTTTACTGACTTATCCAAGTAATAAATGTAACTTCAATCTGTTGCTATTTCAAATTTTTTTTTCTTGTCATAATTGGAAGCCACAAACACCAGGAGGTAAAAATATGAAGAGCAATTCAAACAGCTACCACTCTCTTATTAGAGATTAGCAAGTCAAAAGATTATTTTTTTTATAAATGCAAGAAAATTCACAAGTGTGAACACATGTACATACAGACAGCTATAGTAAAATTCTAGGTAAGATACTAGTGCCAGTTCAAATATCTGATGCTTTTCACCCTCCATTAAAAAGAAAACAATTACAAAAATATAAGAAGCTAAAGGATTTAATGTGGACAGTCAACGAGTAGATTATGGCCCAAACATCAGAAGTAGATGTTATTTTTTCTTGGAAAGCCAACAGGGAATCTGGATGTGGGACAGATGGTTCATCTAGGCCCATCCCAATCCCTTACATACATAGAACAGGATTGGCTCATGCCTCAAAGCAAAGCCCTTTTAGAGAATTCTTTATAAGCAATGGGGGATGCAAGAGCCCAAGAAGCAGCACAGAGGCTAATGACAGGCACCCATACTAGATCAGAGAGAGAAAAAGCATCAAGAAGCGATTCAGTGCAAAGGGAGAGCAACCCTCAGGAAGTAAATGAAATGAAGACCTCTCTCCTCATGAAACAGGGTGTGGACTGTGGGTCCCCAAAGCCTCCACAAACCTTGGTTGAGGGGTGGGGGAGAGCAGATGGTAGGATTAGATACTTTACATTACAATGACAACTTGGTAGCTTTGGTAGCTAGTTTAATAGCTGTGCTACTGTCTAGGGGCAAGGTGGGTGTGACTTTCAGACTGTATCCCGACTCCTGACTAGCCAGGGGAGGTGGTTCCCCCTGGATCACTGAGCCACTCTTGCCCTGACTAGAGATGGCAGCAGAGAGAATGTAAACTATACAGAAAACTGTCAAACGTAGCTCATAGCGGGAGGAGTCAGAGATGAGATTACTCAGGAGGCTCTGGGTCAGAATTTAAAACAAAGGGCAGGCAGCTTGTAGGGAAGCCACGCTACCAGTAATGAAGTAGGAGCTATGCGGTTTGTAGAGATTATTCAGCCATGCAGCCTGGTGTAGTAAGGGAAAGAATGGCATGTTGCTACACTGATCCTGACTGCTGTAGCTGCCATCAAGGATCCTGCCTTGCAAGACACTGACTGACCTGCTGCCTTGCAAACCCAGACTCTATCTGGACACTTGGAACTTGTGCCTTTCCTGGACTTCACCATGATCCACTGTAACATGGCATGTGCTTTCCTGGACTATAACGTGGAGGCTGATGACAACATACCCCAGATCCTGAAGGAGAGAACTGCTGCGTGAGGGTGGCAACTTTGGTACCTTCCAGAAAGATTGGAGAACTGTTTGTGCGACTGGCTTAAGATAAGGAAATAGGGAACTATTGAGCTTGGTTTTGGCTTATAGCCTTTTGGGAAACTAGGGAAGTGCTAGGTCTCGTGGGAAAGAAGGGCTCTGATCATAAGTGCTCTGAGTTCCCCCAGGGTTGGAATATTGTAAATAAAAACCTCTCCTGATTGTTGTGTCATTCATCAAGGTGTCACGTGAACGGGTCCCTGTCTGCTCAGTTGTACCCACGGCAAAGACTCTTCACCATGGCTGCGCGAGGTGAGGACCCCCACTCTGGCTGCCCCCACCCTGATGGCCTGTAGGGAGAAGTGTCTATCTGCAGACAGAGCTCAGAGCCAGATCTCTCATCAGGAGAGGCTATTGGTAGGTATGACAAGCGCACACATATGCAGATAAAATCCATGTGAGCTAGGTCAAGGCAACCTAATCTCATATTCAACAAAAGATCACAGGCCCCAAAGAAAAACAACACAATGAAATACAAGAGACAAGATGAAAAAATAGAACAGTCCAACTCAAAAGAAATAGAGATAATTCAGAATACAGAATTAAACCTACAAAAATAACCTGTCATATTCTTAGAGAGTTTTATGAGGATGTTATATCTATACATTAACTCAAGGCAGGCATGAAAATGGAACAATCAGAAAACAAGAAAATTTGGGGAATTAAAATATTACAAATATAAAATTCGAGGATATTGTTTTGTATGTAGAGTAAATACACAGGAATGTGGAGAACAAGGTTTAAAAGTTGTTAAAGAGCCCTGACTGGTGTGGCCGAGTGGGTTGGGTGCTGTTCCGCAAAGCGAAAGGTTACTGGTTCGATTCCCAGTCAGAGCACATGCCCAGGGTTGTGGGTTAGTCCCAGGTCAGTGCACATGCGAGAGGCGACCAATTGATGTTTCTCACATTGATGTTTCCCTCCCTCTGTTTCTCCCTCCCTGCCCCCTCTCTACAAATAAATAAATGAAATCTTTTTTTAAAAGCTGTTATAGAGACTTTGAAGATAAATATTACAGATTCAGTATCTACAGGACAGGAATTTCAAGAGGAGAGAAAAGAGGCCACAGAATCATTTGTTACACGAAAGAAAAGCTTGGAAAAGAAGAGCAGTTTCTCAGGTAGACGTGAGATGTTACCTACAGAACACCATGGAGGAGTCCCTGCAGAGAGGAGGGGCCCAGCCCTCTTTACACTGACACTGGAGCTCGTGGTCGCACACCTGGGGGACCAAGGATCCTGTCAGTTTCCACATTAGACTGCTCACTGGCTCGAGGGCCTACCCATCCACCACAAGTCCATTCTGAAAACAGAATAACCCCTGTTCTGCATTCTTCCACTCTCTACATAACAACAGATCAATGATAGGAATTTCACATATACTAGGTTCTTAGAAGAACTTTTTCATTCAAACACACTACTGAGGGGTTAGACAAACTTAATCATTTTAGTCATTTCACCCTGAAACATTCTTTTACATCATCAAAACTGACCTAAAAATTACATAAGATTCAGCAAGCTTGGGGAAACATTTTCAAAACTTACAGCGTGTCCTTTGCACTTAGATGAGCAATTGGTCGATCTGTAGGCTCTCTCGACATCCACACATTCTGCTTCGATGCAAACCTGAAAAACACGACGAGACGCGAAGGTCCAAGGGTGTCAGCTCTGCAAATTTCTGTCTGTTTGGAATTTGGTTTTATATTATTCGCCACTATTTCCAATATCAAACTTACCCTTTTATTAGGGAAATCACAGCATTCTTCTGAAAACAGGAAGGTGGGATCTAGATACTTTTTATAATAACATATTTATAAAGTCCTCTTAAAGATTTCCTTACTTCATTCAAAATGCGTATGCTTCATTCACCAGGGGTCAGCGCACATAGTTACAAAGTACCCACTCCAACCAAAGATATTATGAACGGTATGTTAATATCACATCTTCTATAGCACTTAAAATGACCATTCATGTAAGAATAAATAGTATTGTTAATCTCTTTATTATTATCAGAGTGACTAGCATTCATTGAAAACCTACCAGTTTGGGGACAACAAAATTTACCCAAGTTTCACAATCTGGTGCCAAGCATATAACAGGACTTACTAAGTAACACCGAAGGAATAAATGCAGGCAGGCATAAATGAATGACATAAGCATTGCTTTGAAAACTGCTCCTTTGAAACACAAAGAGGCCTTGAAAACAAAACAAAAAATTAAAAAAAAAACATTTGAATACAAATCACAATTTCAACTTACCTTCTTATCTCCACACTTGGTTCCGTTGGCTACCATGCCTATGTCTTGACTCTTGTCTTCAGGGTCAAATGCTTTACATGCCAAGAAAATGATTATTTGTCCTTTCTGGTGCAAGTTATCCGACCCACCTTGACAGAACAACTTCCCACACATGACATCACTGAGGAAAAGCCAAAATTTGCTGTGGTTGAAATGCCAGGATTCAAGTTGTAGTTTTATACAAACGATAGCTCCCTGACTAGCAATAGTTAAGTAATGGTTTTTCTCCCTATAGCACAGAATCCTGTTCTTTGCATCAATTTCCCCCTATTCTTCAGTAATAGAACCGCTGAATATGGAAAAGCACAGTGTTGCTTTTTGTGAAGCAACAATACAAAAACACATTTCCCAGATTCCCATGCAGCTAATTTTGGCCAATTGCCTAAGTTTTAGCCAATAGGAAGGAAGCAGAGTCTTAAGTACAATACATATTCTTGAAGGTACCCTTACTTTTTGGGGGGGTGTTTCCTTTCTGCGTATTGGAAAGTGATGCTGGAGCTGGGAAAGCCAACATAGACCAAAGAAACACTTGGGAGAGGAGGTCATATGTGTGATGGGGCTAGAAAATATTAGAAGAATGGGGTTCTAACATAATGGAGGACCCCTAGGAAATCAATTTCTATCTTATTTTAGTTAATGTTCCTTATTTATTCTCATGAATTTCAGCAGAATAATTCTCTCCACTATGGTTGGGTCAATATAAAGCTGAGCCTTGGCTGATCCTCCAAGGCATCATGTGGAGTTACTGAAAGAACAATCTCCCTGCAAGTGCGGGTGAAACTGCTTGGCACTCAATAAAGCCATTCATTTACCGCCAAGAAGAGTAAAGTCAATGTCAATAAAACTGCAGTCCATTGCTTTATGCAGAATTCAGAAGAGGGCTGTGGAAAAGTATTCTGGGTACAGATAGAATCACATTCTTCTGATGCCTTTGGTGGTTGTTAATAAATATGATTGAGGAGTAGAGAAAGGCATGCATTCTCTCCAAACTTGAGAGGGTGTTTTCTTGAATCATTTAGGTGAAGATTCTAGGGTACTGGGAATTCCAGGCTTCCTCTCTACTCCAGCCCATTACTATGAAGAAGTGACTAGAAAGGCAGCCTGTGGGGAGAAGAAATACTTGTGCCTCTAATGACAGAAATTATTCAGTGCCCAGAGAGAGAGCGATGCGGGACAGTGGTGTGCACGCATGCTGCAGCGGAAAAATGGAGCTACCTTGCTCTCTTTTCCTACTCACTACCTCTCATACTGCATATGTTCTTCTCCTCCCCCCAAATACTTCCTTTAACTTATCTCCCCCCTTTGAATCTACTCTGAGTTTTTAAAAAGGAGAAAGCACAGAATATGATGGTACATCCTTTAGGCTCAACTGCCCCAAGAGATGACCTTATGGACAAAATATAGTTTGTTTAGAAAAAATAGACACATGTGCATGTGTGTACACACACGTATATGTATGTATATATGCTTGTATACATATGTATGTATGTATCTATGTGTAATATCAGTCATCTATAAAAATTACTGTTTAATAGAAAAATTTGAGAAATGCTGATCTTGCTTAACCTCTTGCTGTACATTAATTTAAATGTGTAAAATTTGGGACAGGTACAAGGAGTTTATTATAATTTGAATTTTTAATGTCATTTCAAAATTGCACAATCAAAAAATGTTATAGCAAGATCTCAAAATTTTTTAATGTAATACTCTATGATTTTTCTAGAGTAGCACTATAAAAGTTAAAACATTCTTCAGGTGAATTGTCAATGTTTTCTCTTACTGCCTTTTTTCTTTATATAATTTCATGGCAAGTTTAAATTAGATAAAACTATACAGGCATTTTATTAGTTATTTCTCTGAGTCAGTAAGTATTTGTGCCCCTAAACTCATAATCAAAGACATCAGATGGGAAAGCACCTAAAATATCCTGGAAAATCAGTGGTCACATTTTCAACCAGGCCCATTCATTCACACTGCATGTTCCATCTCAAACATTCCTTCTATTGACTAGCGATTGTACTTGGTGTCTTCTGAAACACCTACCAAGAAGGACTTGAAAAGAGGGATCGGTTCTTATTTCTCTTGTTAACTCAGTGCCTAGCTTGAAACATGGCACGTAATAGTCATTCAGTGACTATCTGTCATGAATGATGTCTAAATTCACTTTCTCTCTAAATGCAGTAAGTCAGAATGTGTGGCTGGATGTGAGCAAGTTCCCTAGTCTGTGGAGCAGGACGGTTCAGACAACAAGGCCACTTACTTCGCTTTACAGGGAACATACGTGTCGCCCACTTTGCCGCAGTGCCCATACCGGAACCCGTTTTTGTTCTCGCTGTAACATGACATATCTGCAACCTCAGCTCCTGGGCCAGGCATGATCAATAGGGACATATTTGAAAAGAAAAGAGAAAGAAAGTTCAATGCAGCAAAGGGTTAGTGGAATATAAAAGCAACAGCATGGGGACTGTAGTTAATAATATTATAATAACTATGTATGGTGCCAGATGGGTACTTGAAATAATGGGGGATCGCTGTCTAAATTAGGTGATTGTCTGAGCACGTGGTTGTACACCTGAAACTAATACAACATAGTGCTGAATGTAAACTGCAACGGAAAATTAAAAATAAGTACCATCATGAGAAATACTATTTTAACATACAGTCACACATCGCTTAACAGCAGGGTTGCATTCTGAGAAATACACCATTAGGCAATTTCGTTGTTGTGGGGACTTCACGGAGCGCACTTACACAAACCTAGATGGTCTGGCCCACTGCACACCGAGGCTGTGTAGTATAGCCCACTGCCCCGGGCTGCACACCTGGCAGCACGTTACTGTGCTGAATACTGTAGGCTACTGTAACACAGTGGAAAGTATCTGCGTATCCAAACATAAAAAAGGTGCATGTCTTCTTGTTGGATTGTTCCCTTTTTCATTATGTATTGCCTTTCTTTATTGAAAGTCTATTTTGTCAGATATGAGTACTGCTATCCCAGCTTTTTTTTCTTTTCCATTTGTATGAAATATCCTTTTCCATCCCTTTACTTTTAGTCTGTGTGTGTCTTTTGATCTGAGATAGGTGTTTTGGAGACAGCATATATATGGGTCCTGTTTGCTTATGGGTCCATTCAGCTAACCTATGCCTTTTGGTTGGAGCATTTAAGCCATTTACATTTCTTAAAAATATATTTTATTGATTATGCTATTACAGTTGTCCCATTTTTTCTCCCCTTTATTCCCCTCTGTGCTGTACCTCCCCTCCCACCATTATTCCCCCACCTTAGCTCATGTCCATGGGTCATACATATAAGTTCTTTGGCTTCTCCATTCCCATACTATTCTTAACCTCCCCCAGTCTATTTTGTGCCTACCATTTATGCTTCTTATTCCCTGTACGTTTTCCTCCATTCTTCCCCAACCCTCCCTGCTGATAACCCTCCATGTGATCTCTATTTCTGTGAATCTGTTCTTGTTCTAGTTGTTTGCTTAGTTCATTTTTGTTTTTTTTAGGTTCAATTGTTGATCATTGTGAGTTTGTTGTCATTTTACTGTTCATAGTTTTTGATCTTCTTTTTCTTGGATAAGTCCCTTTAACATTTCATATAATAAGGGCTTGGTAATGATGAACTCCTTTAACTTGACTTTATCTGGGAAGCACTTTATCTGCCCTTCCATTCTAAATGAGAGCTTTGCTGGATAGAGTAATTTTAGATGTACATCCTTGCCTTTCATGACTTCGAATACTTCTTTCCAGCCCCTTCTTGCCTGCAAGGTTTGTTTTGAGAAATCAGCTGACAGCCTTATGGGAACTCCTTTGTAGGTAACTGTCTCCTTTTCTCTTGCTGTTTTTAAGATTCTTTCCATATCTTTCATCTTGGGTAATGTAATTATAATGTGCCTTGGTGTGTGCTTCCTTGGGTCCAACTTCTTTGGGACTCTTGAGCTTCCCGCACTTCCTGGAAGGCTATTTCCTTTGCCAGATTGGGGAAGTTCTCCTTCAGTATTTTTTCAAATAAGTTTTCAATTTCTTGCTCTTCCTCTTCTCTTTCTGGCACCCCTATGATTCTGATGTTGGAGCATTTAAAGTTGTCCCAGAGGTTCCCAACACTCTCCTTGTTCTTTTGAACTCTTGTTTCTTTAGTCTGTTCTGGTTGAATGTTTATTTCTTCCTTCTGCTCCAAATTGTTGATTTGAGTCCTGGTTTCCTTCCCTTCACTGTTGGTTCCCTGTACATTTCCCTTCATTTCACTTTTCATAGCCTTCACTTTTTTCTCTATTTTGAGACCATACTCAACCAATTCTTTGAGCATCCTGATTACCAGTGTTTTGAACTGTGCATCGGATACGTGAGCTATCTCTTTGTCACTTAGCTGTATTTTCTCTGGAGCTTTGATCTGTTTTTTCATTTGGGCCATATTTTTTGTCCCAGCATGCCTGTTACATAGTAAGAGGTGGAGCCTTAGGTATTCACTATGGAGGGGCAACCCATGTTGCTATGTGTGGCACTGTATGTGAGGGAGGGGCCTGAGAGCGAACAAAGCCACTTGCTTAGCTCTTGGTTGGCTTTCAGTCACTTCCTCTGCTACCTACAACCAAATTGGGCCCTTCTGGTGCTGATTCCCAGGTGGGTGGGTTTGTGTACCCTCCAGGATCCTGTGGGTCTCTCTAATGAACTCTCCTGTGAGGCTGGGAGTTTCTCCTGCTGCCTCAACCCCCACAAGTTTTTTCATTCAGAGGTTTTGAGGCTTTATTTTCCTTCACTGGAACCCTGGGTTGTGTGGTCTGTCTTGCTCCCCAGTTGTTCTTCCCAGTTTATTTGCATGCAAATGTGGGACCACCCGGTTCACCAACAGCCACCTCGCTCACCCAGGTCCTCTGGCTGCCGCCTTGCCTTGAGTCCTCTCCACCCTGGCTGTCCATCTCTGCCCCTCCTACAAGTCTGGATGAATGTTTCTTCTTTAACTCCTTGGTTGTCAGACTTCCATACAGTTTGATTTTCTGGCAGTTCTGGTTATTTTTTGTTTTTAAATTTGTTCTTGTCCTTCTTTTGGTTGTGCGAGATGGCAAAATGTATCTACCTATGCCTCCACCTTGGCTGGAAGTCCATTTACATTTAAAGTGATTATTGATAGACATGTATGTAGTGCCATTTTATCTCACAACTGTCAGAATGACTATCATCAGTAAATCAACAAACAAGTGCTGGCAAGGATGTGGAGAAAGGGGAGCCCTTTTGCACTGTTTGTGCGAACGCAGATTGGGGCAGTCACTGTGGAAAGCAGTATGGAGATATCTCAAAACATTAAAAATGGAACTGCCTTTTGACCCAGCAATCCCACTTCTGGGAATATGTCTGAAGGAACCGGAAGCACTAATTTGAAAGAACATAAGCAGCCCCTATGTTCATTGCAGTGTTAGTTACAATCACTAAAATATGGAAGCAGCCCAAGTGCCCGTCAGTGGATGAGTGGATAAAACAACTATGGGATATTTACACAATGGAATACTACTTGGCCATAGAAAAGAAGAAAACTTTACCCTTTGTGATAGTATGGATGGACCTAGAGAACATTATGCTAAGTGAAATGAGCCCAGTCAGAAAAGACAAATGCCAAATGATTTCACTCATATGTGGAAACTGATGAACAAACTGAATTAACAAGGAGAACAGTGTCAGGCTCACAGATGAAGAGCAGATGACAACGGGCCATGGGGCAAGGTTAAGGGGTGGAGGGTTTGAGCAAATGGGGGCTTGAAGGATTGTGGAAGGATATGAGGGGACTAAATAGTAGTGGAAAAATACAATAAAATAAAGAACAAAGAAAAGGTACAGTAATAATACAGCGTAAGTGACTGAAAATGGTGCACCCGTGTAGGGGACTCACCACGGACAGAGCTTGCAGGGCTGGGAGTGGCTCTGGTGGTGTCAGTGGGTGGGGAGTGAATGTGAAGGCCTAGGACGTGACTGGGCAACACTGCAGACTGTAAACACTGGGTGCTTAGGCTATGCTTAATCTATTTAAAAAATACTTTTCCTTCTTCAATAATAAACTAACCTTAGCTTACTATAATTCTATTTTATAAACTTCTTACTTTTTAAACTTTCCAACTATTTTATGATAACACAGCTTAAAACACAAACTATCGTATAGCTGTACAAAAACTTTTTTCTATATATCTCTATTCTAGAACTTTCTATTAAAATATTTTTTTTAAACTTGGGTCAGGACCATCAATATCACTGTCTCCCACCTCCACATCTTGTCTCACCGGAGTGTTCAGTGGCAACAACACACAGGAAACTGTCATCTCCTATGACAACAATGCCTTCTCCTGAACACCTCCTGCCAGAGGCGCATCACTCTTTTCAGAAATATGTCCATGGTGGTTTGCTTGGCTTCTCTTTCTCATCACACATTTGCCTGTAAGCAGACAATGCACCACGAGTATTCCTCTCTATTAATGAAAACCTTTCGGTGGTAGCGTCCCTGTTTTCAGACTTTTCCAGGAGCCTGTTGAAATCTGCAAAAGCTTCTGCTAAACCCTTCACTGTGAATGTTCCTAGGGGTCTTCTTTTTTCTTCTCCCAGTTTTTTCTCTTGCCTCTTCTCCAGCTACGCATTCCTGTTCCAGTTCCAATAATCCCTCATTAGTCAGTCCCTCAGGAACCACCTCTACACGCCCCTCAGTGTCATCCTACCCACCCCCCACCCCTGGCGGAGGGCGTTTGCCGTCTCCACCAGTCTTGATTGCTGCAGCCTCCTCATCCTTGGAAAATCCCATGAAGTCATGGGTGAACCTCTCAAGTGCCTTCTTTTTAGATACCATTCACACCCTTCTTGGTGACGTCACCCCAAGCCCAAGGAAGGTTCTTGATGCTGTCAGAGATACTGTGATCCTCACCACCTCTTCATTGTCTTCCTCATGCAGCAACAGCCTGGGCAAAGGTCCTCCGCTGGCAGTAGGCCTCAGAGGCTGCTATGCGTCCTTGACTGTTGGATCAAAGCGGTGGTGTTGGAGGGAGAAACACACTTTGTTGTCAGGATGGAGATCACCACTAAAAGGAGGATGTACAGGAGATTTATTAACAATAGGCAAAATCTCGAAGGGTATGCTAGGCTCCAAACAGCACTTCTCCGTATCACTGGCACAGCAATCCAGGAAGGGATCTTGGATGAGGAGCTGGGTCATCCATGACTTCCTATTGCTCCTGTAGAGCACTGGCTGGGTATGCTTCCTGATAAGCTCCAAGGCCCTGGGGTTCTCCCTGTGCCAGATCACAGTGGGTTTCCATTTGTAGCCTGTAACACTGCCCCCAACCAAGACTGTCATCCTGTCCTTAGAACCTTGAAACCTGACCTTGACTGGCCCCCTTATGGATGAGAGTCATTTCAGGCACCCATTTCCAGAGTAGGGAGCTTTCATCCATATTGAATATTTGCTCTGTCAAGTACTTTTCCTCCACAATCAGCTTATCCAGAGTTTTTAAAAATTTTAGCTGTATTTATGTTAGTAACTTGCATACTCACCACTCACATTTACATTATGTAATGAATAACAACTCTTGGATCATTTAAACCAACCCGTGCTAGCCATAAATTCAACATCAATATTTCAACATCACAAACAATTTTTTTGCTTTGGCCATAATTGTCACAATGCTGAGAAAAGCACACTTCTGTGTCTGTTCTTCAATCCAAGTCATTAGAAGTTTCTCCATGTCTGATTTAAGTCCTTTTTTAATATGTTTCTTTTTTTAATTAAATGTGTTGGAGTGACATTTGTTAATAAGATTATATAGGTTTCAATTATAGAATTCTATACTATATCATCTGTATATCATACTATGTGTTTACCACCCAAAGCCAAATTATCTTCCATCACCATATATTCGATGCCCTTCACCCTTCATTACCCCTTAACCCCCTTCACTCTGGTAACGACCATGTTGTTGTCTGTGTCTATGAGTTTTTGTCTTGTTTGCTCATTTGTTGCCTTCAGTTTTATATCCCACATAGTATTGAAATCATATTGTTCTTAAATTTGTGTTAGTCTCATTGCCTTCAAGGAAGCAGACTCTTTAACAGCTTCTGTCACGTTGTTCTTGTTCTTGGAGATTATTGCCGTGGTGGAAGGGGACACGCCCGACTGGCGAGCAATAACTCCCACCGACTTCCCACGTTCATCATCCTTCCTCACTCCTATCTCTAGGTCAGTCCGTTGACTTGGCCTCTTACTGGCACCATTAGCAGTGGATTTTGTACATGTAGGAGCCATGATGAACAACACATGAGAGCAAATCAATAACTCAAGAAAATGATGCATTACACAGACACAGGCGACACAAGATATCTGAGACAGACTGTTGTACAGCAGACTTTTCTTAAAAGCAGAAAGAGAACACTAAAATAAGGACGAGATGCACACTATAGTAAATGCATAAACCAATGATGTAGTTGCTTGTTATCACTAACAGCATTATGTCCTGTACATAACTGCATGTGCTACACTTTTATACGACGGGCAGGGAAGTAGGTGTGTTGACACCAGCACCACCACAAACATGTGAGTGATGTGTTGTGCTGTGACATTATGATGATTATGACATCAACATGTAATAGACAATTTTCAGCTGCATTAAAATCTTATGGAGCCACTTTAGGATATGTGGTTCGTCAATGACTGAAATGTCGTTATGCAGCACATGATGTAGTCCCATTGGAAATTCTCAGAACTACAGCCTGCAATAACTTGATATCAAGAGCTGAACGGAGCCCTGGCTGGTGTGGCTCAGTGGATTCAGCACCGGCCTGTGAACCAAAGGGTTACCCGTTCGATTCCCAATATGGGCACGTGCCTGGATTGTGGGCCAGGTCCCCAGTAGGGGGAGTACGAGAGACAACCTCACTTTGATGTTTCTCTCTTTCTCTCTCCCTTCTCATCTCTGAAAATAAATAAATACAATCTTGTTTTAAAAAAGAGAGCTGACTGGAGTTAAAACAATCTTTTAATTCTATTTTTGAATAATGGCTATCTTACTATTTGAAAACATCTGGATGATTTGTTGAAAGTTGAAAGAAATCTATGTAACTATGAAGATTCAGATAGGAGATCTGCAGTCTCTATGTTAACAGCCAACAGGCAGATGGTGAAATGCTATCTGCTGCTTCTACTGTGACAATGACATGCTATGCTTGGTCAGACTCCTGTTTTGCCAGGAACAGTAATGAGCATCATATTTAATTTCTCATGTAATCTCCCTCTAATCCCCATCAGCTAAGCAAGAGAACATGGTGCTTAACAGCTCAGGTGTTAGGTAAGACTGAGCAACTGTGTGACCTTGGGCAAGTGCCTTAACCTCATGGTTTGCTCAGCTATAAAATGAGAATATGTAACAGTACCAACCTCATAGGGTTGTTGTGAGCATTAAATGAGTTACTATGCATGAGCCAATGGGAAGAGTGGATAGTGACTAGTAAGTGGTTGAGAAATATTAGCCATTGTTATTATCATTTCCACTCTACCAACAAGGAAATGGAGAATCATATTGATGAAGTCACAGAGAGAGTTGAAAACAGACTGCCCACCTAGTTCTGAGTCTAACACTTATGCTCCTATCCCATCTACTCTAGTACTAGATGCCCCTCTTAAACTTCAGTAAATAGCATAGGGAAAATTTGAAGTCAATCTTTTGAAAACCAAGAGGTTAAAATAATTAAAAATCTATGAAGACATTGTACTGGTTTTAAGAAAAATCATTGAACTTCTTGTAATTATTGAAAAGGCAGAAAACTGTACTTTAAAAAAATAAATTAAAAAAATAAATAAAAAATAAAAATTTGAAAAAAATTATTTGTAAACTCAAACCATTTTAAGGGAATTTATGTCTCAATGTTTAAGATGATGAAATTAGTTTATTACCGTATTTTCTTGATTATTTGTATCATAGTAACATTAGTTCCTTATTATATAAAATATCTACACTGAAAAATTGATCGAATAATTTGGCATTAATACTTTATAAAAGGCATATTCTTTTTTTAACCACAGTTTACATTCAACACCATTCTGCACCATTTTCAGATGTACAGCAAAGTGGCCGACAAACTATACACCCTACAGGGTGGGCCCCAGGCACCCACCGGGCCCAAACTCCGTTAGCTCCACATTATTGACATGCCCTGTGCAGTGCCCTGCACCTCTGTGGCTCTTCTGCAGCTACCCACCCCGACCCCTTCACCTTTTTTACCCACCATCCCTCCCCTCCCCTCTGACAGCTGTCAGAATGTTCTCTGTCTCTATGAGTCTGTTTCTGTTTTGTTCGCTAGCTTATTTTGTTCATTATAGTCCACTTATAAGTGAGAACATACAGTATTTGTCTCTCTCTAATTCGCTTATTTCACTTAGCATCATATCCTCTAGATCATCCATGCTGGAAAAACCATATTCTTAATCCCAAACTTCAGAGTTACTATAGCTAATATTGCAGAAAGTATCATCCATACACCTGGTATCACACTGCTTCATAAATTACTTTTTCCCAATTAACTTGTCCTTTCCCCAGGTATTAAATATTCTACAATATCATAGCTGTAAAGAAAAAAAACATTGGATTGATACACTATAGTTTATTTGACTAATCCTTATTCTTGAACTTTGAGCATTTTCCCAATTATCCACTATTATTTTTTTTAAATGTTGGATGAAATACTTGTAAATAAATATTCCTGGGTACAACTTTTAGAAAAAGGATTACTTCTTTCAAGTTGTATATGGGGGTTGGCAAAAGTAGGTTTACAGTTGTGAGGTTTTTTTTTTTTTTGTTTTTTTTTTTTCAATCCTCACACAAGGATCTGTTCTTTTTATTGATTTTAAAGAGAGAGGAAGAGAGAGAAAGAGACAGAGACAGAGACGCAGACAGACATTGATGTGAGAGAGAAATATCGATTGGTTGACTCCCATACCAGGACTCAAACCCACAACCCTGGTATGTTCTCTGGCTGGGAATGGAACCCTCAACCTTCTGGTGTACAAGACAATGCTCCAACCAACTGAGCACCTGGCCAGGGCACAGAGTTTATTCTTGTATTATTATTTATTAATTATTGTATTATTTTCATACAAACAACTGTAAACCTACTCTTGGCCATGCTATCGGCATTTCTCAAATTCTCTCTGAAAAGACTATGCTAATTAATACCCTTACCAGTGCGTGAAATCAGACATTTTGTCACATCCTCACCAACACTAAGCATTCATTGTAACCCAGCATCACCAATTTAACCGGTGTAGAAGATTAACTTGTTTTCACTCATACTTTTTACTGTGTTTGCACTTGATGTGCTAGTGGTATCAAGCTTTGCTTCTCACGTTGTGTCTCAGCCCACCCTTGCCCGACACACGGGGTTTTACAGAGGAATTTTTCTAGATGCGTGTCCATTTATGTCTGAGGTTTCTTTTATCTTTGGTGTAGTGTGAGTCAATAATTACTGTTGTCTTCCTTAATCTTGTCTCTTGTATATTTTTAGGAATTATCAAATGTTTCTGAACTCAGTTAAATTTGAATCTCAGATACACAAAAAAATTTTTTATTATGAGTTTGCCTCAAATACTGCATGAGACATACAAATACTGTAAAAGATTTTTAATCTGAGATTAAAATTTCACTGGGCCATCCTTATTTTTATTTGCTAAATCTAGCAAGCCCAAATTGACCGTAAGCCCTAAAATGCAGTGGTACAATTTCTAAGAAGGAAGAATGGGACAAAAGGCTACTTGGGCCACGATTCCACGCTGTCACTTGGAATAAGGTGGTGTTTTTTGTTTCGTTTTCTTTTGGGCATGTATGTGGAGAGAGGCGGGCATGCCAGCGGCACTGGGGTGTGTCCCCCTACCTGGTCCCCAGAGCTCGGAGCACTGCGCCTGCAGCGTGGGGCACATCCCCATCAGGCAGTAGCCCTTCCCGTCCTGGCAAGGGAAGCCATTGACTTGGAATCGGTCATCAGGGCAAAAAGCAGACTGACCATCACACATTTCTGGCAGATCACACTCATCTTTTGCTGGTCTGCACACTTCACCACCCTTTTTAATCTGCAGGGAAAAAAAATGATAGAAGGCTTTTATCCACCTCACCTACCATATATCTCCAATTGATGCAAATGATAGTTTTCCTCTGTCCTTTCATTGTCAAGGTAGTTAGGGGCATCATTCTATTCCAATTTACACTTATACTGTATAAGCTACAGCCATCTCCTATTAAGTCATTTCTATTGACTTTGACCAGTGCCCTAATTCTTTAATCAATCAATATCTCTGGATTTGGAGTGCAAACACTACAGAAATACCGAAGAGAAAAATGAAGACAAAAACCAAGCAACATCTGAGATGCAAAGAAGGAAGTTATTTATCCTTTTGTGGAATGCATCTTTGTCAAGACTTTCAAAGAGGTTTCAGTGCGTAACCATAGAGATTTGTTGGTGAAGTGGATCTCACATATTAAGGAAGATAATATGGGAGAAAATAAGCTCCCATATTAAGGAAGATGCTGGCATCAGGTCAGCATGCTCAGAGAGGTTCTCAGACATCATGTTTCCTAATTCTTAATTCCTCTCATAGTGTGTTCAGATATTTCTTTTCAACTCACTTCTTATGGAATAATTTATAATGAAAAAGAAATACCCAAATATTTAATTGATGTATTAATTTCATTACAATATACTACTGTGAATCTTGTTCTTATTTCCTGAGAGAAAACTTAGTAAAACAAGGTTTTACTGTGTGGACACAGGACACATTTCTTCCCTAGCTGAAGGAAGTAGGCAGGCTCTCAAGTCACCCAGACACTTTCAATATTTGTATGCCGGTGACAGAATAAAATCCAAACTTTAACTGGAGCATCTGAGACCCTCCAAGTTGCTCTAGCCAGACAATCTCTACACTATGCTTATACCCTTTGTGCTGTCTTTGGTCTTTCTCTCAACCTCCTTATTTGGAAAAATTTTCTCTTTCAGTTGATTCTCTAAAACCTACTCCTTAATTTCCAGACTACTCTGAAAGGCTCCCATTCCATGACGCCTCCCTGACTTCCTCCATGCACACAGCTGCTTCTCTCTTCTGTGTGCGGCAGGGAAGGCAGCCCAAACTGGCCTGAATGCAGATTTGGAAGATGCAGCTTTGAATCTTGGCTCTGCCAGCGGCTAAATGTGTAACCTTAGAAAATGGATTTAATCTCTCTGAAAATCCATGTTCCCATCTAATATTTAATTTACAAGTTCATTGTGAAAATGTAAATGAAAAGATTTACATGAAGGATATATACCACTATAATATCTACCTGGGCATTCAATCATACATTATATTTTCATTGGTTTCAGGTATATATACTGTTGCCCTGAGCAAATAGCACGTTCTTTGAGGTCAAAGACTGCTTTTTTTTAACATCTCTCATAATAGTTAGCAAACAGAATGTGATAAACACTTGTTGAATACTACTTAAGTTCTCAAATTTTCTTCCTGTTAGCCTCCTTTATTTCTTTTCTCTCCCTCTGACATTAAAGAGAATCTATCTCAAACCCTACCTATAAACTGATATACAATCTACACATTCCTTCTAAAAATAGTTATTGAGCATTTAAAATCTATTAAATTCTGTGCTAGGTAAAGATTTCAGTCCCCTGCCCTTAGGAGTCATTCTAACAAAGGACACAGACACACAAATAAATAATTGAAATAAACAATGGAATGTAAAATGCTGAATTTGAACTTGAAGGAAAAGTCAGAAAGTCTCACAGAGAAACTGACAGGGCATTCTCATCTATGAATTTCATCCTGAAGTGACTTCAAAGGTTAAAGACAGGGGAGCCTCAACATTATTCAAAATAAATGTTTTCTACCAACTTCATTATTAAAGGGATTTATAACGAATTATGAGATTTGCTCCAAGAAGGTCAAGTAGCATCTCAAGAAGCAGGAGGTAGGAGTGAACACTATTGGTTTTGGAAGCGGTCAATATGGAGTTCGCCATTTAGTGATTCTATGATTTTGCATATTCTCTGTTCTGAGCCTCTTTCCCCTCAAAAATAAAATGAGATAATACTATCTACTTCAAAGGGGTATTAGAGAGAGAATCAAGTAGCCCATGCTTGTCAAGCACTCAGTGAGGACTTGATAAACAGCAGCCAGCATTATTTTAGAGACAGAAAAGTGTCGCTTCGTCTATTTCACTGATCACAAGCCCTGAGATTTAACATGGGAAAGTAAGGGGCAAGCATAATTGTGAAGACAGACCAGAAGACTCACCTGGCACTCCTCACAGCACTCCCCCGACACACACACAAAACCCGCCTTGACTCTACACGTTTCAGCATTGCAGCAAGTGTTGGTACATTCCTGCGGAACGCCAGAAACAGTTGCAGATGCCGAGTTACTTTTTGGTCTCATTTTAGCACAATTCATGATATAATGTATTCATCACACAGACCTCATTTTGGTATAGTCTAAAAATAATTTTCAGGAAAATAAAAAATGCACAAGATTAATGTTAGAAAAACTGAGGTTTTAGAGCAACCAAGGGTGCATCATTTTTCTGAATTCTACTTACATTTTTCAAAAATTTGAGTATATTTCTTAGTTCACCCAGTTTTCCATAATAATACTCAAAATATGAGAGCAAAAAGAAAGACAAAGGACAGGCTTTAAAAAATAAAATTTACCTAAAGAACATAATTAGTTCAACTGATCAGTTTTGTGCCTATTCAGCAGTAAATTTACTCTTCAGAACATGTAACTGAAAATCAAAAAATATAGTTTATTCAATTTTGACATTGACTTTAACTTTGCATAAAGCAGTGTGTTTTGTTCTCCTTTTGTTTGTTTTTGTTGTTGTTGTTGTTTTGAGAAATCAGGCCCCCTACTGTTTGTAGCTGCTTAGGTTACCCCTGAGGAATGATATATTTAGAATTACAACATTTAGGGTTAAAATTCTGGCCCTTATTGCAAATACAAACATCATCTGAGAAAGATTCCTCTTTCCACTGGATGAATAAAGTGGTGATCCTCTTTCGAAGCTCCTGCGAAGCTGAACCCCTGAGGGCTGGATGGGTCACAGCCCTGCTTCAGCTGTGAACAAGGTGGAGTCAGGGCTGGCTCTCCTACCGGTGGCGTCCTGAGTTACGGGGGACTGCTGAACCAGCACACCTTGGCTCCTTGTTTACCAGCTCGGTGACCTGCGGCCAGCGACTTCCACTCTGTGAGCACTGTCGCAGTGCTGTGTCTAAAGTAACTGTGCAGGAAGTCACAGGCGCACGAGAAACGTGGAGTACTTCGGACAAAAAGGGAGGCGAGCGGGCACAAAGCCCGGGCGGGCGTGTAGTCCTTAAAAAACAGATACGGGGAAGGAACCCCAAGACGGTCTTTTAAGCGATGCAGTGTTCATTGTTAGAAAGGCTGGCCTGACAAGGATTTACAAATAAATATATATATAAATCACAAGAAACATGCAAGTTTATAGGGAACCACACTATGTAGTTTTTAAAATATGGCTCAAAAGCATTTTATTTTTAATTGTATGTATTGGGGTGACATCGATTAATAAAATTATGTAGATTTAAGTGTAAAAACACTAAAGAGTCTTCTAGTTTTTCTACTTTGCAGTTGAAAGACAAAGGGGACTTTCTGTAGGAAAGACTCAGCCGTACCTCGGAAGTCCCGCAGTCGCAGTCCTCCCCCTCCTCGACCAGCTGGTTCCCACAGAGCGGGGCGGATATGATGTCTGCAGGCGCCGGGGCATCGGAGAGGCAATCCGATAACTTATCTTCAAAAAACTGGGCGAAGCTGACACGGCTGCAGGAACTGAAGTCCGTGGGTGTGTCTATGCTGTGAAGGGAAGGGAAGAGAAAAGGGAGTGCAGTCAGGCTGAACACTGGAGGGAGCCCTGGGGGTGGTGTCCCCAAACCTGCCCCAAAAGATCAAATTAAATCCACTGACCAACTACTAAATCATGGACATATTCACGTGCCTGAATTAGATCACTGGGAGGGGCAGACACCTCCAGCTGAATGAGCAAACATGGTCATATCTCAAAGCATGGCATCTAGGCTGCTCTTTAAAAAACATGCTTCTGACTTACCTAGATAATCTCATTTGGTCTTAGGTTATTTTAATTGTAAAGTCCTAAAAGTAGTACAATTATATATATTTACATGTCTAAGAACTTACTTTCCTTCAGAGGAATTCCTATCAACAGAATTTCTTCATTCCACTAACAAAGCTGAGGTTTAAAACTGCATTAATATCTGGAAGAGATAACACCAGACCATGTAGCTGGCACACAGCCGTATGCTATTTTGTGGAAGGGAGACTAACCCTAGGTTGTGCAAGCTGAGAAGGAAATAGAAAAGAGAAAATGGATGTGAAAAAGGGATTGTGTGATTTTTAAAGATAAAATTCCCTGGCAAATATGCCAAAGGCAAGGCAGAAATGGGTCATATCTTTTCACAGATTCTCTCTTCATCCTCCTGTGAGAACTTTCTTCTTTGGGTTTTTTTCCTCGAACCTTTTCCTTATCACTACCTAACATGAAGCTACTGAGAACTTGATAAATGCTCATGATTTTCTGTAGATGAGGATAAAATGACAAGTCACTCCAACAGCAAGGAGATAATATGTTTAAATTCTGTCTTGGCTAATGAAAAAATGTTAACATAGATATGAGGGAGGGGGTAGTTTGGTATACATAGGCACACATTCATAACTATGCTATTTAATCATTTAAAGCTTGACCATGTTGTGGAAGGTGATATAGAAGAGTAGCATAACCCAGAGGGAACTGAAAACAGGGGAAAATAGCATCTTCCCAGAAAGCCTTACCTTAGTGCTTCTTCCATCACACATACTTTTTCTGGACACTGGCAAAGGTAGGAGTCATGGAACATTCCAAAGCTATGGCCCATCTCGTGGGCCATTGTCCCTGCAACACTGAGTGCGTTGGCACTGTGGTCCTAAGGGTGAACACAGAAAAACAGATCTCTGGTTCTCAAACTGAATTATCACTCAGGGTATAATTAAATACTTTTACTGTAGCCAAGCAGAGTGCAGAGACTGATTTTAGCTGCACCCAACACACCCACCCACCGTCTGTTCTCCCTCCCTCTCTCTTTCTTTCCACACACACACCTACAAAACTTCAGTACTAAATGCCCATCAAAGAACATATTACCTGCTCTTTGTTCTTGTGAATGGAAAATACTTCAATGAGAAAAATTTTTGTGGTTTTCTGCTATGAGAGATAGTGGCAAAATTTCTTCAGTAACGATAAGAAATCAAAAACATTTAAAAAATAATCTACCTCCCTCTCCAGCTTTCTTTTTAATACCTTCTAGTTCAATTGGAGGGCTCTGATATGTTTAGCTAATGTAGCTTTAAAAGAGTTCGTTAACCTAGAACTTTAGTACACTAGTATTTTTTTCAACTCTATTTACTACCAAGACTAGACATCAGTCGATTCCAGACTTGCTGCATTGCATGAAGTCCCGCCAGGGGCCAACTTCATTACCAGGTTGTGTCTGATTAGAGGTGCTGGACTGGGGGCCCAAGTTACTCAGGAGCAGTAAAACAACAGCGGAAAATCCTTGCTGATTGTGATTTCCCAGTGGGGAGACAAATCTGCTGATAGCACACATACACAGAACCCTCTTTCCCTTATCTACTTCATTTCAAAGAACCAAATAGAGAGATTCATAAGGCACAGTACAAGACTCAGACAAGGAACACTTGTGCCATGTAAGATGAAGAGTTAATACCTACATTCCACAATATTGTTTCATACCAAATTTGTTTCATTGTTGAAATAAATTTGGTAAACCTTGTTATCTAGTTAGAGCTCCCCATGTGGAGACAAAAACAACCAAAAAAATTAAGAAATGTGGAAATGTGTTTAGAGACTTTCCAGATTGCCTTGATATGCTTTCAAATTTAAGGTATCTTCATTTAAATAATTATGTTCATAACTGCAATGTTTTTCCCCCTGGAATGACCTCCATAAACATGATGATGCTTTATGATTGTGCTGAGCTTCTTATGGGCATGAAAGATTGATGGAACATTTGAAATTCAGTGTTAACCCACCATGTCAACAAACTGAAGGAGAAAAACTATACTATCTTCTCAACAGATTCAGAAAGCAGCTTTTGACAAGCTTGAACATAAAACCAATTGCTTATCTTCCAACAAACCTGAACAATGCCAACAGAATGATAAGGAGAGCACATTGTAGACATGAAAGCAAGGCCCACAGTCGTTCCAGAAAAGACTGTTGTCCTGCAAGAAAGAAATTGATATGAAAACTTACAATTCTAAGCTTTATTTTATAGACAGCTAATCTACAATTCTAAATGGTTAACATAGATACTCACATTATGAATCATTACTCATAAATATTTCCTTCAGTTTTTTAATTAGATGAGGCATTTTTTCTTACACAATAGTTGTCATATCACCTAAATCCAAGCACCTGAATGCAATCACTTTTAGTATTTTATATCTATCATTCATAGTTATTATATTTTCATTGTCAAATTCACCTCTTGTCAGAAAATCAAAGGTTTT
This sequence comes from Micronycteris hirsuta, assembly GCA_004026765.1. Lineage (NCBI taxonomy): Eukaryota > Metazoa > Chordata > Mammalia > Chiroptera > Phyllostomidae > Micronycteris > Micronycteris hirsuta. Next base: position 51,617 of record PVJI01003043.1, read on the forward strand.
TTGGTCCTAATAAATGTTTCTCTTTATATGCAAGGTCTGTCTAGAAAGTATCCATCCATTTAATATGAAAAATAGAGACAGTTATTGAAGAAGACACAAGAAATATTGTACACAGGACCATGATGCCTCAGTCCCCTTCAAAGTAGGCACGTTGGGACCTCACACAGTTCTCCCAATCGCGATTAGCTGCCCTGTTATATTTTCTTGAATCTTACCAACAGTCTGAAATTTCCCTTTCAAAGACAATTTTAGTTTTGGGAAAAACCAGAAGTCACAGGGCACCAAATCTTGGCAGTCAAGGGGCTGAGTCACCTGGGTGATTTGATGTTTCACCAAAATCTCTGCATGAAACTGGGCATGTTGTTGTGATGAAGCTGTCAATCACCAGTTGCCCATAGCTGTGGCCTTCTGAATCATCTGAATGGCTTCCGCAGAGGAATGTTCAAGCTTCACGTGAAGTCTGATGCAGATTCATTGTTCTACTTAGTCATTTTTAATGTGACAGCCACAGAATACACATGCTCACTCAACAGCATCTAGCACCCCCACTGAGTAGTATAGTGAAGTCATCGTTGTTCATACATGTGCATTCCAGTCCACTGTCCTTGGCCGCCAGGTTACATTGATGCTGTGCAAACCATTCTTATTATATTAACAATGGTTAGATTTTTTTCCAGATAGCCTGTCTATCTATTTATCTATCTCTCTAAATATCTTAGAGCTATATAATATCTATCTATCTAAAGTATATATATATATATATAGTATAGCTTATTTTGATATTAGTATTGTCACACATGATATTTGCTTTAATTTTCCTTTAGCACTGTTTTAGGTATATTAGTATTTGGAGTTTGGGCTTATTCAGAAAGAATTTGTGTTAATGAACCCTTTATGTTATTGAAATATTTGTCCCATTGAAGAGAGATTTGAACCACTTGCATTTATTTACAGAGATGATATATTTGGTTTTTAGTAATTTTAATCTCTTTTTTTGGTTTTGTATTTTTTTTTTTTTGCTTTCAACTTGTAATGGTTCCATGTTCCTCATTTGTTACTATTTTTCTGCTATCTGTTCAAGAGTCTGGCCCTGATTTGTCTCTATAAATTTGCCAAATATGCATCATTTTAAAAATTCACTTAGTAGATGCATTTACAAAAAGAGTTGAACCTTTATTTTCCTATCATTGACTTCAAAAATGGAGGGTATTAATTTTGCCATACAAAATGAGGAAATTAGAGAACTTCCACTTTACATTCACTGTGAAGTTTACAGATACTGGTTATTTTGAAATGACATTTTGCATCATACATGATATTTCAAAGATTTATAGCATTTCAATCTTCTTTTAAAATTATATTATAAAAATACTTAAGTCTACATTTGTTTGCCATCATTGCACTACTAGCTCATTTATAAAAATAAAATCTTTCCTCATTATGGACTTATCTAGTTTGGTTCCTCTTTTTAGTGAATAGAATGTATTTGGACTCTAAGATTCCTACCTGGTTACACCTAGGTATAGGTATCTTTGTTAATTTGTCAGGTAATGGCAAAACTTTCAATTTACAAGTGAATGGACAATTATTTTTTTCTATCATATATTTTTAGTGCTTGTATTGTTTATTTTGGTCTATTCAAGAAATTTGCTTTTGAGCCCTGGCTGGTGTGGCTCAGTGGATTGAGTACTGGTTGGCAAACAAAAGGGTCACTCGTTCGATCCCCAGTCAGGGCACATGCTTGGGTTGCAGGCCGGGTCCCCAGTTAGGGGTGTGCAAGAGGCAACTACACATTGATGTTTCTCTCCTTGTCCTTCTCCCTCCCTTCCCCCTCTCTTATAGGTAAATAAAATCTTTTAAAAACAAGAAAGAAAGAAATTTACTCTTGAAATTGGATTTCCATTTTTTTTATCTATACATCTGACATCTTATTTGTAATTTGTACCTCCCCACCTGACCACTTCAGATACAGGAGTACACTACAGTTTGAGCATGGCCCTGGAGCCAGTCTATAAGAATTGGGTTCCCTTACTACTCCCTAGTATGAGGCTTTGAAAAATCATGAACTTCAAAAATGATCTCTTTCCTGATTCTGGAACTCACCTCTCCAAATGAAGGAACTATGGCAGCTCTTCTTTAGAATAGCCCCCATGAGCCAGCTTTGCAGTATTTACATCCTGCGTAGTCCCTGTGAATCTGGATAGGGCTGGGGCTTGCTTTGACCAACAGAACAAACCAGCGATGACACCGTGATTTCTGAAATTGTTTCATAGCAAAATCTTGACACTTTCTCCTGGGCCTTTTAGAATGTTCTTTCTAGGGAAAGCTAGTCACCTTCTACAATGTCCAAAAGCCTGAGACTGTCGTGGTGAAGGCAGTGCAATTTAGCCGCATGAAAAGCTGCATATATGCAGGCAGATGACCAACCAGTCCCCTACTCCAGGCATACAAGGCAAGTTACCGGCTATATAAGTGAAGAAGACTTAGTGTAAATCAGGAGGTTGTGAGCTGATGCCGTAATAGGTAACCAGTAAAGGATACTAATTCTGACAAAATCTAGTCCACTATTTCCCATAACAACCACCATTTTCTTAGGAAGTGAAATTCAGAATTTTAAGTCATTTCTTGCTTCCTCCTTCTGTGTGATATAGCTGCAAACTACTTAGCCAAATTTTCTTGATTTCTTTTGAGGCATATGCTCTGCACTTCTTGTATGATTTACAACTCTTAGATTTATTTCCCCTGTGTTTTTTAATTAGTCATTTCAGCAGGATGGTAAAGGTGTGCAATTAGAATATCATGTTCAACTTTTCTTCTATCCTAGAAGTTTGTCCTGATGAGTGCTTAAACCTAATCAATTATTTTAAAATCCAAATCTAAATCCCTCTTGTCATTCTCTAAACCTGTCTTTCGTTTCTGTGCATCCATTCAAAACAGACAAGCTTACGACTCACTGCTAAATAGTAACTTCTCTTTAAAAAAGAAGAACATATTCAAATAAGGTTCAAATAAATACTTTTTAAACTTTTAACTTTCTATGTGTAAACCACTTCCTCTTACCCTGTACCCTGAGGCACCACTTGCTTTGCCCAGGCTTTGAAAACCTTTAAGCTGAAAACCAGCTAACGTACGAAGGGGGAACTCTGTACGTACGTACGTACGTGATTAACTGAGCGATGTCATGACGCCTTCTTCTTAGGAGGACACTCCCCCTCCATTTGGAAAAGTTATTCAAGGTGAAGCTTGCATTCGAGGTTATCTCTATCTGGTCCTCCTTATTCCAGACTTCCAGCCCCACTAAGACCACATGAGTGTTCAGCTTTTTATAAACCTATCCAGAGAGAATAAATGGCAAAGCATCAACTTATAAAGGTGATATTATTGTTTAATATTCTCAATGTACTTTAGATTTTCAAACTTATTTATAACACCTTTGTAAAATCTTTCTTCCCAAACATACTTGTGACATGAAAGTTACCATCTCTTTCCTGAAGGCACTAGCATCCCTATTCTTCGGCAAAACAAGTACCCTTAGATATTTCAGGTCTATAAATTCCTTTTGGAGGGATAAAAGGTCCTATTAAGACAAACTTTTCTGCTTGCAACCTCAAGAAATACAATTTTATATTGGCAGATCATTATTATTACTTCATTTTAAGTATATTTCCTCAAATGTTTTGCAATGTTCTGAGAGTCGTAATATTTCAGAATTTAGCAAGGCTGACTTGGGGTTGGTTTGGATGTTGGAAAGGAAACATGCTATGTGTGAAAAGGCCCACACCTGGGAGTCACGATGAAGTAAGCAGCCCTCGAATTCTCACACCTGGACTAAACCAAACACTCCACACTGAACAAAGAATAGCCTTTGGGAAAAGTTAAGCTTATGAGACAATATACTAACTCTAAAAACAAAAGTTTATATAGCTTCTGTGGTTTATAAAACTATAAACTACGGTGTTAGTCAACAGGTACAAACTTCCAGTTTTACTGTGAGTAAGTTCTGGGGCATCGAACGCATTAGATAACATACTTGAAAATTGCTGAGAGAGTAGATCTTAAATGTATTCTCCGCAAGAAAGAAATGGTAATTATTTGATGGGATGGAGGCATTAGCTAACCTATGATGGTAATCATTTTGCAATATATAAGTGTATCAAAGCAATACTTCGAACACTTTAAACTTACACAAAGTTATATGCCAATTATATCTCAATAAAGCTGAAAATAATTTCACAATGACAGGCTTTCTCATGAGGCAGCATTCTGCTGAGAACCCCAAATGAATTACTTAAAAAAAAAATAGCTTGGAAAAATAATACAAGCACTGAGGAATGCAATTATCACCAAAAGAGAAGTAAAAATATAACAAGATTAAAATCCTCCCTTTACTTTGTGTTTTATTTTAGTCACCCGACAAAGCTCTGATCCTGGTTAAACTGCTCTGTACTCTGCCTCCCGACTGCCTGTCCTTCACCAATGCCCAGAACACAGAGGGGAAGCACACTGAGCTGACCTCCAGCGGGCTCTTCCAGTCTCTAGAAAACCCGCTGAGTTTCCAAAATTCACCCACTCTCTGCACATTTTTTTCATACCCACTCCTTTCTTGGAAATTCTGACACTTTCTTTTAAATCCTCACTTTAAGCTGACACCCCTGCTTTCCAATTCAGTGAGCATGTAGAAGCAACCAGCAGGGAACTTACGGGGCTCCCGCCACCCATCTGCCCACTGGCCTGCACCTGCTCCACCCTCTCGGGAGGCCCCTCCTTAGGATGTGCATATGCATGCCCGGTCTGCAAGCCTAAGGGCAACACCTTCATTCTGGCACTGGATCTCCTTCCCCCAGATCAAAGACGGTGTTCCAGCAGGTCTTCCCTCTTCCTGGTGTCGTCAGTTCTTAGCCTTCGGTGGACTTGTTCCCACTGGCAGCAAAGGATGGCACTTGCAGTGGGGGTTGGGGGATAAAAAGAGAATTTCTCTTTATAAGCCTTCCCCTTCTAACTTATGCTCCATTTTCCTGCTCCCCTTCATGGGAAAACTTCTGGAAAGAATTTTCCATACTTGCTGTCTCTAATTTCATTTCTCTCATTCCAATCGGACTCACTCTAATCATGCTTTTACTTTTATACTCCACAGAAACTGTGTCAGTTGGGTAACCAATAACCTCTGCTTTGCTCAATCCAGTGGCCGATCCTCAGTGCTCAGAGCATCTAAAAATCTTTGGTTATTTTTCTTGTGATAGATTTTTGTTTCAAGTAGCTTCCAGAACAACTCTCTCATGGTTTTTCTCCTGCCTCACTGTTTACTCGTACTCGGTGTCTGTCAGTTTTTCCTCCACTCTGATCTCTCTGCCAAGAGGTACTTCAAGGATCTGTCTTGGGGTCGTTTTTCTACTTAACTACACCCACTCCCTTGGTGAGCTTGTACCAGGGTGGGAAAACTTTTTCTGTAAATGTCCAGATAGAAAATACCTTAAGCTTTGAGGTCATGTTGTCTGGGTTGCAACTATTCACCACCTCTGGCGTACCAGGAAAGCAGCCACAGACAATATGGGAACAAATGGAGGTGGCTGTGTTTCAATAGAACTTTATTTTGTGAAAAAAAATGCAGGCTGGATTTCGCACAGACTACAGCTTTCTGACCTATGCCTTTTGCCGTCTATATGTGCTGAAGACTTATAGATTTATATTTCCACCCAGGCCTTGACCCTGAACTCCAATCTTATGTTTCCAGCCCTCGTACCTGGAAATCTTCATACAAAAAGATATGTCAATGTTAATGAGTCCAAAATGGAAACCCTAACCTATCCCGTGAATCACTAGCCCCTACCATTTTCCCCATTCCCCATTCTTCAAGTCAAAACACTTGATGTCATTTGACTTCTTTCTCTCTCTCTCTCTCTCTCTCTCTCTCTCTCATTTTCAACTCCCACACAACTCACAGACCCTGTTGACTCTATCTGACAATCAGCTATTCTCAACTGATCCACTATCACTGCTTTTTCTCAAACCATCATCTTCCCTTGCCTGAATTATGGCACAATTCCCCTGTCTAATCTTTTTTCTGCCCTTGCTTCCCTTCAGTTTATTTTGAACACAATGGCCAAGATAAGCTTTTAAGAATACCCACCTGAACATGCCATACCTCAGGGTCTCCAATGTCCTCACTCATGAAGAATAACCAAGTCCTTACACAGGTCCACTCGGGCATTCAGGTTTTGGTCACTGCCACCTGTCTGATGTCATTTCCTCCCATCCTGGCCCTGTCCTACTATGTTGCAGCCACAATGGCCTTCCCACTGGTTCTTAAACAAGACATTCTAGGTTCAGCCCTCAGGTCCTTTGTTCTGCCTTGCACACCTCTCATACCTTCCTTCAAATCTCTACTCAAATGTCACCTTATTGGAGAGGCCTTCCTTGGTTAATGTAGTATCCAAGATGAATCTCTCTCTCTCTCCCTCTCCCTCACTTTATTTTTCTTTATAACAATGATCAGCATCCTGCATACTCTTCATTTAAGTTGTTTATACTTGTCTTCTTGAGCAGAAATGTAAATTCTTTGAAGAAAAGGATATTAGTCAATTATGTTCCCCACTTTACTTATGTAATCTCTAAAAGTCCCTGGCACAAAGTAGATACTCAATAAATATGGCCAGTTCTTGAGTTTCCTTAAGAGGAATTACCATGAGCCTTGTGGTGAGAAGGTGAGATCTGAGCCTGATCATTGAATCCACTGTCATTTTCTTTCTATCCTTAGATCAGGGGTCCTTAACCCCCAGGCCATGGATCTGTAACAGTCATAGTCTGTTAGGAACTGGCCACACAGCAGGAAGTGAATAGTTGGTGAGCAAGCGAAGCTTCATCTGTATTTGCAGCTGCTCCTCATGTCTCGGATTACTGTCTGAGCTCCGCCTCCTGTCAGATGGGTGGGCAGCATTAGATTCTCATAGGAGCATGACCCTGCTGTGAACTGAACATGCAAGGGATCTAGGTTGCACACTCCTTATGAGAATCAAATGCCTGATGATCTGAGATGGAGCTGAGGCGGTGACGCTAGCACTGAGGAGTGGCTGCAAGCACAGATTATCATTAACAGTGAGGTTTGATTGCACAGAGACCATAATCAATTAATTGCTTGCAGACTCATATCAAAACCCTGTCAGTGAGTAGCAAGTGACAATTAAGCTGCATCTGGTGGCAAGCTATAAAGCCATCCTCCCTACCCCAGTTCATGGAAAAAATGTGTTCCATGCACCAGTTCCTGGTGCCAAAAATGATTGAGGACCACTGCCTTAGATGATTTTCAGGACACCACAAAGTAACCTACCCATTTCATCTAAGCAGGCTGACTATATGTTCAACTAACAGGAAACCAATTATTAAGATTTAAATAGAAGGAATATAGAAATAGTTTTTTTTAAGATTTTGAAAATTAGGTGATAAAATCATGTTTAAAGGACAGAATCAGAAATTGTGTAATCAAAATAGGCTTAAAATCTGAATTCGAATTTTATCTCTACCTTTTTCTAACTTTGTGATTTTAGACAAATTACTTTGCTTCTCTCAGAGTATAATTTCTTAGCATTGCTTGATGACTAAATGACATAAGGTATCAAAAAATGCTACTCTGCCACAGCTTCCATTATTTTGTTTGTTCTTTTATTTTCTTCCTTAGATTGGCTTTCCATTAAGATTTGTTTGTCAGTATTTTCTTACTGTACTTTGGAAATACATAAACCATACAAACACCGTTTATACCTTCATGAGCTGTGAATAGTGTGATACGTAGGTGAGAAATATATGTCATATAATAATAATACTTAATTAATTAGTAAAAGTTGTGGTCACCCTTCAAGAGCCGGTCAGCAGTATTAGTCTTAACACTATTGACTTTCTGTCCCTGCTTCATAGGTATTCATAGTAACATCCAATGATACTGCCTAGCAAATTGTTAACATCACATTTAATAATAAGAGAAGGAAGATGGTGGCGAGATAGGTGGGAGCAGAGTCCACTTCCCCCTGCACACGGGTGAAACACCTAGCCGATCTTCTGAGGAACAGAGCGAACAGCCAACAGTACCCCAGCATATATGAAGATTGGAGACCAAAAATTGTAGAGGATATAGAAAAATCAGATGGTAAGGAGAGTGTTTCAGGACAATAAGGTCCGTGGGTCCAGCATGGGGACCAGGGCAGCAGCAGCCCCAGGCCCGATGCCCACCGGGTCTGACGCAGGGTTCTTGGGAGAGAGCCAGGTCAATGTTGCTTGAAGCCACAGGGAGGGGAATAAGGACGAAGTGGCAAACACATGGGGCCTGTGAGTACCCACGGAGACTATGTGTGCTGTCTGGGGAGAGTTGAGAGTTGGGCTGTGAGGGGCCCTGACCTGGATAGTCCCCAGTCTGGTTGGAAAATTGGGCTGTGTGAGAGGCCAGGCTCTTGTATGGAGTGGCAGGCCTGAGCAGGAGGAATTTTTCAAAAAGAAAAAGTGAAAAAAGAGACACTCGGCGGCTGTTCGGGGAATTCTACTGCAGCAGCTGACCTGGCCTTCTCCCCACCCAGCAGCGCGCACTCCCACGGTGGCATGGAAGGCCCCCCGCCCACAGCTGAAGCCGGGGGGAGAGTGCACATCTCGGAAGGCCCTGTATGTACTCCCTAAGCCCTGGGGACAGTGTGCAACCAAACCTGCAGGACCGAACCTGTAGAACTGGTGGCTGATTGTCCTGCTACACCTGCAGTCCCCAGAGGGAGCAAGCTTAACCCTGCTGCCCAAAGGCACTGTGCACCCAGCCCCTATGCCCCAGGGGGAAACAGCAGAGGAGGTGCACACTGGCATCTGCAGCAGCAGCCACTGCTGCACCCCTGCCCTGCAGGGCCAACTGACTCTCTGGGAAGAAGGTGGACATGCCCCACAGAGGAGGACTGCAGGGCACAGGGAGTCAGGAATCCCCAGAAAGACTTAACACAGTGTGTGTGTGTGTGGGGGGGGGGCTGAACTAGCCTGAAGGGGCGTTGAGAGTCTCTAGCATCTAGGACAGCAAAGAGCAAGAAGGGGGGGTGTGAATTGCCCCAATTGGTGCACCTCAAGGACAGGGCAACTGGTAGACTGAAGGCCCAGGCTGGGCGCAGAAGGGCACTGGGAGCCCTGCAGTAAACTGAGGAACTGGCTAGAAGCTACTCCAGGGCCAATCAGGAAAGGAGAAAAGTGAAACCAATTCCCCCTCAGCCTGCTGCAGCCAGAAAGACCAGCAGAACTGGCTTGACCAGTTTGAAGCCAGCAGGAGGCTTTTTTTTTTTAAGTAATGTTTTTTTCTTTTAACTCCTTATTCCTCTCTTTCCTTCTTCTTTTTTTATTCCTTCTTCCTCTCTCTCCCTTTTTTAAAAAAAAATTTATTTATTTAGTTTTAGAGGGAAAGGGAGGGAGAAAGAGAGGGAGAGAAACAGCAATGTATGGTTGCCTCTCACGTGGCCCCCACTGGGGACCTGGCCCACAACACAGGCATGTGCCCTGATTGGGAATTGAACCGGGACCCTTTGGTTCTCAGCCCGTGCTCAATCCACTAAGTTACACCAGCCAGGGCTCCTTTCCCTCCCTTTTTATCTCTTCTTCCTTCCTCTTTCTTCTTCTTTTTTAAAAAAATACCCACAAGTGAGACAATAAAACCTGGAACTGTGAAAAGACCAGAGCTGGACCCAAAGAGGGGTCACCCCAACAGCTGAGACAAAGAGAAAAATTTCACTTTGCTACTCCAGAGGACTTGCAAGTTTTTGTATATTTGTATTATTATTTTTCATTATTCTTACATCTTTCATTTTATTAGTATTTTGATATTTCTCTTCTTTCTGTTTAGTCTTCCTCACATGGCTGGTTAAATTGCATTGTTTGACTTGTTCCCCTTGTTCTCTCATCCATAGTGTATTTTTAATTTACTGTCTTTCACTTCACTTGTGTTCCATTAGCACACTATTTTAGGTCCTATACTTCCTATTCTTGTTATCCAGATAACACAGAGCCTGTCATATGATTGTTGCTCCATTATTATTGTAAATAATTGCTGTTCCATACAATTGCAAATGCTACACACCACCTCTCCCAGGTCTTAGCCCACTTCACTGTTTCCTGAACTTTACTACTGTTGTGGTTAACTCTATTCTCTCACACACTACACCTATTTTCTATCCTTTACTCTCACGTTACCTCATAATCTGACCTCCCACAAGCTCACTGCTTTCTAGATCCAACTCACAATCCTCCCCCTTCAACAAGAGTCTTATCTAGTTCCCACCCTTTCTTAAAAGTGGATAGTTGGGTGAAATATCACAGTTAACATTGTACATATCTAAAGGATTTCCTATCTCTTCTCTAAGGGTTAGTACTTTAAATGTAGAATACGCTCTTGCTGTCTTAAACCATTTTGCCTTCCCCCTCCAACTGATCACAAAAAAGAGTATGCAGAAGCTGTGAACACCAGGATATCTTCTGGAAGAGGAAACCCCCAACAAAGGAACCACCAAAAGATAACAACAGAAGAAGGTGAAGGAGGGAGTGCAAGCCACACTAACTCAACACAAGAGCTATCTGGAAATACAACTAAATGTTGGAGAAATTACTCAGAACAAACAACTGAACAAGAGCAAGAGAGAATCCTCAAAACCTTGTACACACGGAAGAACTAGCTTCAACACAACCTGCCCACACCTGCACAACAGAATACAAGAGGTGGTGGACAGAGTGACCCTCAGTTAACTAGCTAGAGGGAAGGACATACCAAAGAAAGACACAACAACAATCAAAACCCAAAGACATACAGAGAGCCAACATACATGACAGCCCAAGGCCAGAGAGCTCAGGAGATCAAGGAGACTGCACCACTGTATCTCACAGGATTTCTACCATAGAAGTTCACACCATAAACCCAGGGAGTCAGAACAGATCAATTTAAGAAGCAGAGGCTAACAAGAATAGTCTCACAAACAGTGCGAATACAAAGAAACAATCTCCAAATGAAAAGAAAGGAGGAAGCCCCAGAAAGAATGCTAAATGAAATAGAGGCAAGTCAACTATCAGATACTGAGTTCAAAGCATTGATTATAAGGAAGCTCAATGAGCTCACAGAGAATTACCAGAAACTACAGGGAAACTACAATGAACTCACTGCAAACTATATCAACATGAAAAAGGAAATAGAAATTATCAACAAGGGCGAAGAGGAAGTGAAGAATACAATTTCTGAACTGAAGAACACAGTAGAAGGAATCAAAAGCAGGCTCGATGAAACAGAGGATCGGATCAGTGAGCTGGAGGACAAGGTAGAAAAAAAACACCCAGAAAGAGCAAGAAAAGGAAAAGAGGCTCAGAAAGAATGAAGAGGGATTAAGGGAAATGCAGGACAACATGAAACATAATAATATCCATATAATAAGGACATCAGAAGGAGAAGAAGAGCAAGGGATAGAAAATCTGTTTGAAAAAGTAATGATGGAAAACTTCCCTAATTTGATGAGAGAAAAAGTCACACAAATCCAGGAAACACAGAGTCCCAATCAAGAGAAACCAAAAGAGGCCCACTTCAAGACACATCATAATTAAAATGGCAAAATTCCAAGATAGAGAGAGAATCTTAAAGGCAGCAGGGAAAAAAACAGGAAGTAACATACAAGGGAGCCCCAACAAGACTAGCAGCTGACTTCTCAATGGAAACGCTCTAAGCCAGAAGGGAAGTGGCAAGAAATACTCCAGGTAATGAGAACCAGAGGCCTGCAACCAAGACTACCTTATCCAGCAAGGCTCTCAATTAAAATGGAAGACCAAATAAAAAACTTTCCAGACAAAAGAAACCTCAAAGAATATATCTCTTCCAAACCAGCACTGCAAGAGATGTTAAAGGGTTTGCTTTAAGAACAAGAACAAAAACAGTGAAGGAGAAAGGAACACAGGTACAAAAAACTGGCAATAAATAAGTACCTATCAATTATAACCTCAAATGTAAATAGATTAAATGCCCCAATCAAAAGACACAGAATAGTGGAATGGATAAGAAAACATGACCCACACATATGCTGCCTACAAGAGACCCACCTTAGAACAAAAGACCTACACAGACTCAGGTGAAGGGCTGGAAACAAAGATTCCAAGTAAATGGACAGGAAAAATAAAGCTGGGGTAGCAATACTCATATTGGACAAAACAGACTTCAAAAAAAGATCCATAAAAAGAGACCCAGAAGGTCACTTCATAATACTCAAGGGAAGAATCCATCAAGAAGTCATAAACATTGTGAATATATATGAACCCAATATAGGAGCACCCAAATACATAAACAAAATCCTGGAGGACTTCAAGAAAGATATTGACAGCAACACAATCATAGTAGGAGATTTTAACACCCCACTGTCAAAACTGGACAGATCTTCCAAACAAAATAACAACAAAGATATTGTGGCATTGAACAATAACCTAGATGAAATGCACTTAACTGATATATAGAGAGCCTTTCAGCCCAAAGAAGCAAAATACACATTTTTTTTCAAATGCACATGGAACATTTTCAAAGATAAACCACATGATAGGACACAAAACAAGCCTCAAAAATTCAAGTAAGTTGAAATCATATCAAGCATTTTCTCTGACCACAAGGGACTGAAACTAGAAACCAACCTTAAGGAAAAAAACCCAAAACACTCAAACTCATGGAGATTGAATAGCATGCTATTAAACAATGAATGGGTCAAGAACAAGATTAGGGAAGAAATCAAAAAGTTCTTGGAAACAAGCAAAAATGAACTCACAACAATCCAAAACTTATGGGACACAGTGAAGGCAGTCCTGAGAGGGAAGTCATAGTGATACAGGCCTACCTAAAAAAGAGAAACATTTCAAATAAACAACCTAACCTTACACCTACAAGAACTCAAGGAACAACAACAAAGACAACCCAGAGCAAGTAGAAGGAAGGAAATAACCAAGATCAGAGCAGAATTAAATGACATACAGACTAAGAGCACAATTCTAAGGATCCATGAATGCTGGAGCTGGTTCTTTGAGAAGATAAACAAAATTGACAAGACTTTAAGCAGGTTCATCAAGAAAAAAAAAAAGAGAGAGGACCCAAATAAACACAATCAGAAATGAAAGAGGAGAGATTACAACTGATACCACAGAATACAAAGGATTGTAAGAAATTACTATGAAGAACTATATGCGAAGAAATTTGAAAACTTAGGTGAAATGGAAAAATTTCTAGAAAAACGTAATATTCCAAAACTCAATGAAAAAGAAGGAGAAAACCTGACAGACCAATAATAGCTGATGAAATTGAAGCAGTAATCAAAAAGTTTCCAGCACACAAAAGGCCTGGACCAGATGGTTTCACAGGAGAATTTTACAAAGCATTTAAGGGAGAGCTAACCCCCATCCTCCATAGATTATTCCAAAAAATTAAAGAAGATGGAAGACTCCTAAAATCTTTTTATGAAGCCAGCATCATCCTAATCCCAAAACCAGATAAAGACATAACAAAGAAAGACAACTTCAGGCCAATATCGCTGATGAACATAGACACTGAAATCCTCAACAAAATATGGGCAAACTGCATCCAGCAATACATGAAAAAGATCATACACCATGACCAAGTGGGATTCATCCCAGGGATTCAAGGATGATACAATATTCACAAATCAATAAATGTAATACATCACATAAATAAAACAAAACACAAAAATCACATGATCATATCAATAGATGTGGAAAAAGCATTTGATAAGGTACAGCACCCATTTATGGTAAAAACACTCAGCAAAGTGGGAATAGAGGAAGCATTCCTCAACATAATAAAGGCCATATATGAGAGACCTACAGCCAACATTATACTCAATGGACAAAAACTTAGAGCTTTCCCATTAAGATCACAAACAAGACAAGGATGCCTGCTTCACCACTCTTATTCAACATAGTACTGGAAGTCTTAGCCACAGCAATCAGACAAGAAAAATAAATAAAAGGCATCCAAATTGGAAAGGAGGAAGTAAAACTGTCATTGCTTGCAGATGACATGATAGTGAACATAGAAAATCCTATAGGCTCCACCAAAAAACTACTCGACCCAATAAATGAATTTGACAAAATAGCTGGATACAAAGTCAATACTCAGAAATAAAAGGCATTTTTGTACACCAACAATGAAATATCAGAAACAGAAATCAGAAAAAAAAATCCCTTTGATATAGCAACAAGAAAAATAAAGTGCCTAGGAATAAACCCAACCAAGGAGGTAAAAGACCTCTACTCAGAAAATTATACAACACTGAATAAAGAAATTAAGGAAGACACAAACAAATGGAAGCATGTACCATGTTCATGGATTGGAAGAATTAACATCATCAAAATGCCCATACTACCCAAAGCTATTTATAGATTCAATGCAATCTCTATCAAAGTACCAACAGCATATTTCACAGATATAGAACAAACACCTCAAAAATTTATATGGAACCATAAGCAAGCCCAAATAGCTGCAGTAATTTTGAGAAAGAAGAACAAAGTAGGATGGATCACAATTCCTGATATCAAACTGTATTACAAGGCCACTGTAATCAAAACAGCTTGGTACTGGCATAAAAACAGACACATAGACCAATGGAACAGAACAAAGAGCCTAGAAATAAACCCAAGTCTTATGGTCAATTAATATTTGACAAAGGGGGAAGAAGCATAAAATGGAGTAAAAATAGCCTCTTCAACAAATGGTGTTGGGAGAGCTAGACAGCTACATGCAAAAAAAAAAAAAAAAAAGAAACTCAATCACTAATTTACACCATACACAAAAATAAACTGAAGGTGGATAAAAGATTTAAACATAAGTCATGACACCATAAAAGCCCTGGAGGAAAACATCAGCAGGAAAATAGTAGACATTCCATGCAGCAACATCTTCAATGATATGTCCCCTAAAAGCAAGGGACATAAAGGAAAGAATAAATAAATGGGACCTCATCAAATTAAAAAGCTTCTGTATGACTAAAGAAAACAGCATTAAAATGAAAAGAGAACCAACCTTATGGGAAAACGTATTTGCCAATGATACCTCGGACAAGGGTTTGATCTCCAAAATATATAAAGAACTCACATGACTCCACTCCAGGAAGACCAAAAACTCAATTAAAAAATGGGCAAAAGACTTGAACAGACACTTCTCTAAGGAGGACAGACAGAGGGCCCAGAGACATATGAAAAGATGCTCAGCATCACTAGCCATCAGAGAGATGCAAATTAAAACCACAATGAGATACCACCTCACACCGTTCAAAATGGCCATCATAAACAAATCAACAAACAAGTGTTGGAGAGGATGTGGAGAAAAGGGAACCCTAGTGCACTGTTGGTGGGAATGCAGACTGGTGCAGCCACTGTGGAAAACAGTATGGAATTTCCTCAGAAAACTAAAAATGGAACTGCCTTTTGACCCAGCAGTTCCACTCCTGGGATTATACCCTAAGAGCCCTGAAACACCAATCCAAAAGAATCTATGTACCCCAATGTTCACAGCAGCACAATTTACAATAACCAAGTGCTAGAAGCAACCTAAGTGCCCATGAGCAAATGAGTGGATCAAAAAAGTATGGTACATTTACACAATGGAATTCTATGCAGCAGAGAGAAAGAAGGAGCTCCTACCCTTTGTGACAGCATGGATGGAACTGGAGAGCATTATGCTAAGTGAAATAACCCAGGCAGTGAGGGACAAATACCATATTATCTCACCTTTAATTGGAATATCATCAACCAAAGAAAAAAGCAAGCAAAATATAACCAGAGACATTGAAGTTAAGAACAATCTAACAATAGCCAGAGGGGAACAGGGAGGGGCCACTGGGAGGAAGGGTTTTCAGGAACTACTATAAAGGACACATGGACAAAACCAAGGGGGAGGGTGGAAGCAAGGGAGGGAGGTGGGCTTGGCTTGGGTGGCAGGGAGTGGTGGGGAGAAAATGCAGACAACTGTAATTGAACAATAAAGCAAAAAAAAGCCACATTTAATTAAATATATCATACCATATTGATGTAACTGACCATCTCGAACACCCTTTTTCTTATTTCATCTGGATCTCGATTGTACCTTTTAAACTAAAAGACAATCAAGAACAAAAAAATGAGCATTCATGGAAAGGAACATAATGGGAAGGTGAAAAAGGCATCTTCAGCTTATTTTACTTATCAGTGGTTATAATTCCTAGCTCAGTGTAAAGTGTGAAGGAATTATTATAAATGCATTTCAGTTAGATAATATAATTTCCTAAACTGGACAGAATCAGCACAAGGAATAGCCTATTCATTAGAAAAATATGAACAGTAAATGAACTTAGTATAATGAGAGGTCAAATTTTGGGCTTGAACTAATTAAGTTAATCATATTCTCAGGTTTAGAACACTCGATATATGAAAATGCATTCTCATGAAGAAGATAAACAATGGAAACTACCAAAAAGTGCTTTTTCAGAAGTTTCCATTCATTAGTCTTTTATATTTAATGCTCCCTTATGAGCATAATCTAATTTACCAATGATTTCATGAGTTAACAGAAATCAAAATGACAAAGAAATTTAATTGGAAACTAAGTTTGGAGTTCTTAAGACAGCAAAAAATTTAGTTTATCCGTATCAGATTGTGTCCATTCCTGAAAAGAAGAAATCATGCCAGTCTAATTTATGTCAAATGTCATAGGTTAGGAACAATTTATAAAAAAGAATAGCTCATAGTCATGATGTTTTAAAACCAATCCATATAGTTAATATCTCATATAATAATTTAGGTAGAAGAGGGTTATAAAAGATACATTTATCTGGTATAATTACCTCACCATTGTCCAGGACCAAATAATATTCTATGTATTTCTTATGTTCCTGAACCTTCCGGTCACTTAATTTCTGTAATAAATATAAAAAGAAAAATTACTGAGACAAATTCTTTCTCTGCAAGAGTTGTTCTTTTATTAGAAAAGTGTGCTTTTGTAGGAGATTGGTTGCTATCTGGGAATAAAGGAAGACAGGATTACTATTTTAATTCTAATTAATCAGTCAGAATCATCTATAGACAAAGCTCAGAGCTAGAAGTGATAGTCTGATGCTTTTATTTTACCAAAGAATTTAAGTGATTACACAACTAATAAAGAGGAGTGTTTGAATTAAAACCAAAGTCTTCGGATGTGTTTGAACCGTGTACTTGCTGCACTGTCCTGCTATGAAACGAACTGACTTCAGTGTCCTCCTAGTGTTTGCTGCTGTTATTCTAGTTGCCGTTTAGTGGCCTTTTATGCCTGGTCCGGTGAATACACCCTCCTTCACCGATGACTGACGGGCAACGCCCCAAGTCACCACAGCGCCCGGTCTGCTCTTCTCTTCTTCAGGAGAGCTGGATCTCTTTCCCACATGCTAAGCTTCCCTATTGTTTGCCTTCCTCTCCACAACACAAAATAAAATAAAACAAAACAGTAACAACAAATAACATGTTTTATAGTGGATTGTCCCATTGAAAAATAGTGGACATTATTTGTACTAAATAATAAATCATCAAAGTTTATTATGTTGGTTTTCTACAATGCTTGCCTTTTAAGAAGTAAATAAGCTATCATTAACAGGAACAGGTTACAGAAGATAGACTTTTAGGTATTCTGTGAGGAGATATAGACTCACCTCCCACCCTCCACAGTCACAACACATTTATTTGCATTTGCTGTGCACCAACAAGGTTCTGGGCACTGCAGATACAGCAGTGAAACAGACCTGCTCGGTGTGCTTAAGGAGCTCACAATAGACAAATAAACATGGAGACAGCTGGCAGGCATTAGTGCTATGTGGAGGGTTAAACAGCGTGGTGTGAGATTGTGTGACAAGGTAGTCATTGCAGAATAGATGGTTAGAAGCTCTAAAGCGCTGGCTCTGAAGCTGACACATTACTGAAAATGAGAAGCTGGTCAAAGGAAGATAAATTGAAAGATAATTTCAGCAAAGAAAAAAAATGCACAAAAAAAGACTCCAAGGTGAATTGATGTTGGCATGTGTAAAGTACAGCAAGAGTTTGTGTCTGTCAGAACATAGCAGGGCAGTCACTGGTGGATGCTGAGTACGAGATGGGAGAGATTGGAGAGGTGGTTGAGACCCTAGTCATACAGGGGTCTATAACTCAGGGCCAGGTTTTTTTGTTGTTTTTTGTTTGTTTGTTTGTTTGTTTGTTTTGATTTTGTACTAAATGCAATGAGAAACCATTACAGGGTTTTAAACCGAAAAGTGACATGTTGTGATTCAGAACCAAAGAATCACTCCAGCCGTTGTGTGGGGGTGGATTCTACAGAGGCGGGAGTGAGAGTGGTAAGTCGGGTGAAGGATGGTGCAGTGGGTAAAGTGAGAGGGATGGTGCCATGTGGCAATTTGGAAGAAGGAACAAAGTGAAAGATCTGGACCATATGGAGGCATTGGCTGCTGGATACCATATGAAGAGTCATGGACGAAGCAGGAATCAAGGGTGGTTTCTGGATTTGGGCCTGAGCACGGCATGAATGGGGGTACTAAAACAGGGGAGAACGAGGGAGAAGCAGGTTTTGTTGGGGGTTTGGAAATAAATAGTTCTATTTGACCACATTAGGTTTGTGATATTAGACATTCCAATGGATGCATGAAGTAGACAGTTAATTATTAACATTCTGGCCTTTAAAGGAAAGTCCAAGGTTGGAGGTATATATTTGATAGTGATTACTGCAGAGCCCCTGTTTAAATAAGAAATAGAAGGATAAGATTACCTAGAAGGAATGTGTAGATAAAGCAAAGAATGAGATGGACCCAGGATTTAGTCTTATGAGGAGCCTCTAATATTTAGTGGTCAGCCAGAGGAGAACTGAGAAGACATAGCACCAGTGAGATAGGAGGAAACCACAAAACATAAAACAAACAAACAAAAGGATGTCATGGAAGCATGGTTATTTGTACATGGCTATTTGCACATGGGTACAAAGGTTTGAGACAGAGATAAAGTCTATACCAGCTAAACCAGGAGGTCAACACTCATATAGCTAAGAGTGGTTCTTCTGGCTGGCAGCATTTAAACACCCAGCCAGTTGAACCCAACAGCGATTTTATTTTATTCAGACCAATTCTGTCCAGTATTTATAGACATTTATTTATGGACAAATATTTATAAACATTTATAAGAGATGACTCTTCTGTGACTGGAAGCTGAATTCCATATATGAAAGCACACTCTAAGTTCCTGTGGGCAGATCCTATAAGATTCTATATTTATTTTGTTTGCCACTACATCCCCAGCACTTAGGCAGTACTAGAAGAAAGATTTGTTGAATCAGTTCATTCATAAAGACAGTAGGATATTTTATCTCAAAGTAATAATAATATTTGACAGCATTGTATGTTGCAGTATTGTGAAAGTTGTCTGCTCTAGGGGGCAAGCTTTATACTCCTTTTTAGCCCTAGCACATTGTTGTTCATAATAGTTGATTCATAAATATGTATTAAATAAATCAGTGTACAACAAGGTTTTAATGTCTCCCTACCCTACTAGTTTCAACAATGATTGCAAAATTTCAGTAAAGTGCGGTTGCTAAGACTGGAACCCAGGACAGACAGGACAGGATACATGAGACCATTCCAAATAAAAAAGAAAGGTATGCATACGACCAGACTGGTGGCAGGTAGGGCCACAGGTGCCCATAGCAAGTCATCCATCCCACAGGTGGCACTAGTCTTCTTTGCTTCCGGATCATGCTTGAAGAGTGCATGTTCCTGCTCATCCTGATTTGTGGGGCTTAAAGGTTCAATGAAGTACCTTTCACCTCCCTGACTGAAGTAGCCCCTGAAAAACATGAGAATCCAGGCTTCTTGAAGGATTATTCCTGCATCTGAGTGCTACATTTGAGAGACTCCAGAAAGTTAATATGGCAAAAACATTCCAAGCTCATGGCAGTAGAACACAGTGCAGCATTATAGGTGAAGATCCTCATAGAGAAGAGCTAAACTATTTTCTCTATGAGGAAATGGAGTCTTTTGGGAGCAAGTGACCACTGCAATCTTATAGCTAACCCAGGTCAGAGCTGGCACTAGAACGAAATTTCCTAACTCTCAGTCCAGGGCTCTTCCAATTCCCTTGCCTTGTCTGCTCTCAAGGTGTACTGAAAATGAAAGATATTTTGGGGTCTTATAAATAAGAATTAAAACTCTGGCTCTATTGCTTATTAGCAGTGATACCATGGGAAATTACTTAAACTCAAATAGCTTCAGGTTTTCTATCTATAAAATGAAAATAACAATACCTACAATAGGATGGTTATAAAAATGAAAGGATATAATAGGTAAAGCACATAATCAATGAAAAATACCAATGTCATGTTAATTCTCTCTGCTGAAGCCCCAAGCTAAGTTTCATTCAACCAAAATTTAACAGGCATGCCTCATTCATTAAGCATTAGACTAAAGGCAGACTGGAAAAAGAGTCACGGTTTCTCCCCTCTTAGAGCTTATACTCAAATAACAAAGACAGATGCAGATTAAACAATTACATTTGATTCACAAATATATAATCATATGACAGATATTTAATATATGTAATTAAAGCAGATAATTCCTAAGAAGAAAAAGCAAAAGAACATACGACAAGCAACTGGATTAAGTATACATAGAATTAGCAGATAAGAGGGGATGTAGAGAGATAAATTAGGTAGTTTATTGCAATGTCTGCATAAAGATCACAGTTGTTTGGATGGGGATGTGGCAGTAGAGAGAGAATGTAGTGAATAATCTCAGAAAACATTTAGAACATATGAGCAATAGGGCTTGATAATGGATTGAAAATCGGTAGTTGAGGGGCAATAAGTCATCAAGAACCTAGGTTTCTGGATTGGGCAAGTGATTGGGTTGATTATACAATTCACTGAGATAAGGAACACTAGAAAAATACCAGATTTTGGAGAAAATCACTAGCTTGATTGAGATTTCGTTGAGATATCCAGATATGGAAGAGATACGAAGATATGAAAGAGAAAAGGAGACAATCAAGTCTGAGCATCACAAGTCTGTAGATTCAGAAGTCTGTATCTACTGTTGGCAGATGTGCAGGGAGCCCTTAACACAGAGAAAAAATGGCTATGACAGGTTTGGGTAGGTCAACCTGCAGACTAGAGTGAAGAGAGAAGGTGAAGAAGAGTTCCCATTCCAAAGGTTCTGACTTTAAAACAAGGACTCAAAACGTCTA
Source organism: Micronycteris hirsuta (assembly GCA_004026765.1). Taxonomy (NCBI): domain Eukaryota; kingdom Metazoa; phylum Chordata; class Mammalia; order Chiroptera; family Phyllostomidae; genus Micronycteris; species Micronycteris hirsuta. The sequence continues at coordinate 72,869 of PVJI01003043.1, forward strand.
TTTTGAAAACAAGCAAACAATCAAACAGAAGCAATTCAGAAAGAAGTTCTGGTTTGTAATTTATAAACTGCTATCAACAGGAGCCATATTTCCTTCAAATCTCAAAATGTTTAGCCCTTAGAATTCACATTCATCTATGGTATAATTAAGTATATTTGATATTCTTTAATTTTATTAAACACACCTACACACACCATCAAAGACACACACAAACCATCATGAAGTCTTACCTGAGACCCCTACACGTGCTGATGCTAGCTTCAGAAAAGTTTGCATTAATGATGTGGCCTTGGTAATAACAGTCGTCCTCAAGAGAAGAGGAAAGGGGTTTTATAAGGGAGAGTGTGCGTGTGTTTTAGACCCACTGCTAAACTTAAAATCTCGAAATAGGATCTATAATATTTTAAAATCATTTTATGCTGAATAACAGTCAACTTAGGGATATTGAAAGCATTTTTAAAGTTTTTTATGGTTAAAATCTTTACTATTTAGTTAATGATCTCAAATGTCTACAAAGAGTTAACTAAATATTGGTGTGAATGCTGGTGCTGCAGAGAAAGGACAATAGGGTGAATACGGGCTGGAAGAAACAACTCACAGACGTTTGTTTATGTACCATTTTACCTGAGTGCCCCAAATATCAAGCATTCATTCTTTTCCTCGACTGATTGCTCATTATTTTTTTCTAACAACTGTGAGCTATTTCCAATGAATGTATTATTCAGATTGCGTTAATATTTCTTTATTTATCCCAAGAGTTTCACCAAAGTGGATCAGTACCGCATCCCCTGCCTCCATTTGGAAAAAAATGCACAACCCTGCCCCTTTTTCACATGTATGTTCTTCTGTCAAGTACACCCTTCTACTTTGGGAGAGATGAGGTATTAGCCCATGTACACCCATGTGTGACTGCAGAATTATATGGAAGAGACTGTGTGAAGGCTTTCTGATAGAAAACAGACCTCTGAAAAGGTGGCAATGATAAAATACCCATGTGTTGCTTCACACTGAGCCATCTTCTCTGAATAAGAGTGAAGAGTGGAAATTATTTCAAGAAAATACAGAGTTTTACAATTCTACCATTGAGGAAATGATCATGAGTTGGAAAGATTACATGATCTAGAGAGGTGACAGGCATTAACAAGGAATGCCAGAGGTATGTGATTCTTCCATCTTCTAATGAAAATAAGAAGCTCCTTCTGCCCACTCTCCTATAAGGACAACTTGGAGTCTGGAAAGGGTTACCATGGTTGTCAAGGAGTGACTTTGTTTTTGTCAAACTCTCCAAATGATGAGGATCAATTAAGAAACGACTACTAAATAAAGTACTAGTGCTGTAAATGCTGCTTCCCTTTCACTACTTGTTTGGCAATGACATTGCATTTGGATGTGTGGATCAACTCCCAATTAACACTCCGTCTGGGACACTCCATTTTACCATGATCTGTGGGCTGGTGGTGACCTCCTTTCCAAAGGAATTATAGTGTGTTTCCGTGTAGCCTGGTGCAAGGAGGTCCCTGGAGAAAAAGCAAAAGAAAGTCATGATTACTCATGCTGATTGCAAAGTTCAGTGATCAAAGGGAGTGCTTTCACTGGTGAGTAGTCAAGTTTTAACTCCTGAACTCCTCCGAACCTCTGAGGACAAGTCCCAGCATGAAAGGGACGCTTAAAACGGACAGAGTGGGAGGGGCAGGGCCTCTGTGAGCATGCAGGGCAGTGTCTGCTTGCTCACCAGACTGCGCATGCTGGTCTGAGGAGAGATTTGAGGAAGAAAAGAAACTGAGAAAGGGAAAGTGTGTAAAAAAAAAAAAAAAAGTCTGAAAAGAGCGATGCTCCTCACCAGTTTGAGATAACTGCATTTCCACCTAGCCCTTTTAGTTTCCAGTGACTATTAAAGTTTATTGAAAATCAATTTGCATTTGGTAGTTAGGACCCTGCCATCATTCCACCAAGCTTCTTAAAATTCTTTCAGTGACCCTCTAAAAAATAGGAACCTGAATATATTTTTAAAAGAGGTAGGGCAAAGAGAAAAGGCAGTAACTTACATGTATTAAATGCTGTACCTATACTGCTCGTTGGGTTAGACCTGTTACATGAGTCATTTAATATAATCTTTTCAACCACCCTACAAGGTAAATATTATTCTACTTATTTTTCAAATGAGATTAATAATTCAAATGGGAATTCATTATATTTAGGTCTGCCTTGACCCCAAGCCTGTATTACTTCCATTATACCACACTATTTTTGAACTCGAATCAGTTGTGATTTTTTGCAGGAGGTGATAACATGTTTGTCTATCTTGCTGTCCTACATAGAACAACTGAGGGACTCAAAGAGCTTGAAAGCTCAGCTTAGGAAAAACTGCTTTTGAAACAGTGTAGATAGAGGATGATCCGTATCTGGGTGAGAGTTAAGGCCGTGAAACTTGAAAAGGAATGTGAAATTTTGATGAACAGGATGGAGAGTGTGAAGGAGTAAGAGCCCCACGGAACGTGTGAGAGAGACGCCAGGTCCGTGGGCAGCTGGGTGGAAGTGGCATCGGTGTTGGAGTCTGGAGAGCCCGGCTCTGGCTTCACCTCTAACTGCTTCTTTGGCCCTAGAGTTTATTTAATTTATATGTCTTGGTATGTTTCCCCAATAAAAATGGTTGCAAATTGTTTTAAAATCTAATCTTTCAGTGCTAGAATAATAAAATGAAATAATATAGGGGAAGAATGAAAAATCTTTAGCTATTTTATAGAATTTGATAAAATGTATGTCTGCTTGCACCTCATTCATCGTTTTATTATTAGAAGTATCAAAATACTGGTAAACTGTTGTTTTACCCAGTGTGTTTCTATGACGTCAGTAGGAATAAATATCTGTTGACCCTGTTGGGCCAGTTGAGAGCGAAAGCGGCTAGCTGAGGTCTGTGAGGCTTCTGTGAGCCATACAGAACAACAGACTCCATTAGCACAGTTCCCACCGGCTGACTTGCTGTTGCTGAGGATTATATCAGAAGTAAAGACACTTACTTGGATTTTTTCAAATAAAGCACTGCTATTTTTCCATTAACTGTCAATTCATATTTCAATTCAGTTTCAAATTTTTCCTGCAAAAATGCACAAACATTTGCTGGTAAATAAAAACACATACAAATATTCATTTTGCTCTGCCCATCTGTTTAATCATTAGCAAGCAATGCCTGTTTTTCTTTAACAGTAGTCTGTTTAGTGCTAAATGTCTGCTGCTGCCTCTCTTAACAAATCAAACTGAATAGATAAACTATCTCTGAAACCTGTATATCCATCCATCTATCCATTCACTTATCCATCTATGCAAATATTATTTGGGTGCTAGATATTTGCAAGATGTGGCTTGGTTCTGGAAATTTAACTCGAACTAACAAAAAAACGCTATCTGCTGCCATAAAGCATATTATCATGTAAAAAGACAGACAATTAATATGTTACATTGTATGATGAATATAAAGATGGAAGCAACGTAGGATGTCTAACATCCTAAGGGAAGGAAAGGCTTTCCTGGGGAAGTAATGTATAAGCTGAGGTAGGAATTAGCCAGGTAAAGTGGGTGGGGACGTTACTTGAGAAGAAGTACGCATATAGACCCAAAGACCTCTAGGGCTCTCCCTGGTGATTTTTAGTGTGAGGTCTTCTTCAGGCTCAGTGGAGGTCAGAATATGGGCAAAATAACAGGAATATGTACCTTAAGGCAGGAAGAAGTCATCAGGAATAAAGACAAAAATATCACCTCAAGTAAACCATGTGAGATAGGAGAACTAGTTTAAGTTTAGATTTATATGAGTTCTGTCCAGAAAGTAGCCAGCCATTCACTGTGAAAAATAGTGACATTTATTGAAGGCAATACAAGATACAAGAAACATTTTACGTAGGACAATGATGCCTCAGTCTCCTTCAAAGTAGGCACCTTCCCGATCAAAAAACAGAGTTAACATGGTGTTGATCTTGCTGCAACTTTGCAGCACCTTCTTCTGGCATGGAGAATCAGGTGACACCCATTGGGGACGACTGGGCCTTCATTTCCAGATCACAGCTGTAGACCCACAAGTCATCCATAGTTATGATCTTCTTGAGGAAATCTGGTTCATTGGTAGTGGTTTGAATCAAGACATTAGCAACTGAAGCACGATGTTCCTTCTGCTCTGGTAGCAGAAGCTGCAGAACAAATTCTGCCACCATATGTTTCATGCCAAGATTATAAAGCAAAATCTCGAACACAGCAGTTTTTGAAATTCCCAGGTCAGCTTCTAGTTCTGCACTGTCAGTCACTGATCTTTGTTGACTGCAGCCTGTACACATTTAACATTCTCAGGTATTCTGGTCATTGCAGACCTTCCAGAATGTGGATCACTTTCAACAGATTCTCAACCACATTTGAAGCATTTGTGCCACACTTTTATTTGAGCTGCACTCATTGCCTCATCCCTGAAAGTCTTCTGAATCATCTGAGTAGTTTTCATGGAGGAATGTTCAAGCTTAATGCGAAATTTGATGCAGATTCAAATTTTGAATCTACTCACTCAGTCCTTTTGAATGCCAACAGCCACACAGTGCACATGCTCATTCAATGGTGTCTACCACCCCCATTGACTAGTACAGTGAAGTTGTCATTGTTCATGCATCTGCATACCAGTCCCCTCTCCTTAGCTGCCAGGTTATATCAATGTCACACAAACCATTCTTTTTATATTAACAATGGCTGGACTTTTTCCAGACAGACCGCTTATGTATAGAAGGAACTATAGAAGACTATGCAGAAGATCTTATTGGGTACTGAGCCTTGACTTTGTTCTATAAAACTAGGTTATTAGCCTGGTTACACCCAACATCTAAATAGTCACTGGGAAGTGCCATGTCATTGCTGTTAAAGATATCTAAATACGGCAGACAACACAACTGAAAACCACCCCGTGGCTGCACCCGAGGCCCAGCTTTTCTCCTCTTGTCCCTCTCCTGGCCAGAACAGTGCCCGAGCTCATCAAGGGACACGTACTAGTGCATTAGACTCATTAGGTCAGGGGTACCACACAGAGGTTTGCCATCTCCAAGCTCAGCTATGTTGACCCCTATTTCCTTTTAGTTATCAATTATTGGTGTCCTTGCTGGGGTCAAAAGTCCATGACCATAAATATCCTACAGTGTAGGACTAGATGGACTGAGGCCACTATAAATTAGTTCATTTTCATGAATAACAGCAGGTCCAAAATAAACTGTGGGGGTAAGAAACAAAATTCACAGGAAATCACTATAATCACTTAATATTCAGGTTTAAGAAAGACTAGATAGAATGAAAATACTGGGGGGGGATACAAGATAGGAACTTGTAACCAGAAAAGCCTTCCAGATATCTGTTTCTATTAGCAATGGAGTTTTAGTGGATCATCACCTAAAAATATCACCTGGAGTCTGATTTAGAAAATAGTCATTGCTTTTGGAGTGGGAGGTTTAGCCGACACTAGAATAGAGATTATAGATGAGAGGAAACAACACCGAAGAAAACCAGAGTCTCTATGAAGCAGGGTGCCCTGGGGGAGGTCATGACTGTGCTTCCAAGTACGATCCAAGGTGAAGAGCAAGGCCTCCTCATAAGAAGTGTGTCCGGCCTGTGTTCTATCTGGGTTCTGAACTAGGGGTTAGGAGAGGAAAAATGTGCCTTGGTTTGTAGAACATCCGCTAGAAGGAAATGATGTGGAGTCTATTGCATTAGTTTAGCTGGTTACAGGGATGTAAATATATGCAAATTTTCTCCAGAAAGCAATGCTTTGGGCAAGGATAAGGGAGTAGACTAGGAAGGCCATGGCCCTGCAGGGTCCTGAAGGTGAGCAGAGCTATAAAGTCAGGATGCCGCCCACGGGCACACAGGAATGGCAAAGGAAATCCCTAGAGATCTTAATTCAAGTCTTGCCATAACATACAGAAATCCAAGACTTCCACAAACCCCAGTAGCCCTAGCTAAGGCCTGAAATTGTTCCTAAAAAGGGGAAGCATTATGCTGCCACATATTGTATTTTATGGCATGAGCCAAAAGCAAGATGATTTTGGCCTCTAAGGAAGTGTATGAGCTAGAGGCTGAATTCTAGGAAGAATATGGACTACCTTTGGAAGGTAAGTTTCCAATATCTTGATTAATTATTTGTTGAGTATATGTTTATGTAGCTCTATGGGAAATGCACTCCAGTTATACTCCTTCATTCATTTGTCCATTTCTCTACTTAGTAATTTGCTCATTTATTCAAATACTTGTTTAGTTTCCCTATGCCATGCATTGAAATACAATCAAAAATTAATCTGCAATCATGAATAAAACATTCAAGGTTCTATCCTGGTGTTTAGTGGGCCCCCCAGAAAGTTTGTCAAAAGATTATTTCCTTCCAAATCAAATTGTAAGTCGTGGCCAGTTGTGTTGAAATTAGAAAAATGGAGCCATGCCTGTGGCACTATGGACAGGTTGTTAGGTCGGAGTCGCTCAAGAAACCAGACAGATGCAGTGAGCTAAGGAGCAGGGTTTATTAGCAGGGAATAAGAGGGGAAGAGGAGCCAACCAAGGGAGATTAAGACTCGTGTGGGAAAGTGGGGCCAACCAAGGGAGGTTGGGGAGTCAACCAAGGGAGGTTAAGACTCATGGGGGAAAGTGGAGCCAACCAAGGGAGGTTAAGACTCATTCAGTTGTTCTTAGGAGAGGGTTTTTAAGCTCAAAAACCTGCGGAGGGTAACTGGTGGGGGTGTCAGAGTCTGATTGGCTAGAGCTGGTTGCTGGGTGGTATTTCTGCTGACCATTGTTCTTGACACATCTTGTCAGGCTCAAGTTAAAGCCGTATCCTGTTATGCCAGATAGGCCGACCCCAGACCCCAGTCTTAGCCGGGCATCTGTTTGTCCTGGGCAGGGTCAGCAGGCAGTTGCCAAGGCAGGCATTTTCCCAGGCTACAGTTTCCCACAGTACAGTTTTCCCACCTGGTGATTTTCCATTCCTGCTAGGTCTACCTAGGTCTGTCACAGGTGACGCTGGTGCCTGGGTCTCTGGTCCAGTGCAGGGCACAGCTGTCTAATGATAAGTATGAGGGTCCTCCTGCCCAGGAGGCCTTGAGACATGATTAATCTAGATAGAGAGTTAGGCGGCACCCACAGGATACAGAGATCCCCTTGGTCACATGCATTATGAATTCTGGAGGTTTTGAGTATTGCTCATTACTTTTTTATACAAAGAAGAACAATAGTCTTAATAAAGAAACCACAAAAATGACTTCCAAGACCTCGGCTTATATCTGTAAGACAGTGTTGTTATTAGATGTGCTCTGTACGTGAGCAAAAAGAGAGTATTCTGGGTCAGGGGAAAGCCTGTGCCTGCTGAGTGGCAGGCAAGGATGTCACCAGGCTTAGGTTTGGCAGACAAGCGCGATATGCAGAACTCGGGGCCCCGACAGGGCAGGGCTGAGATATCAGCCATGTGGCAGCATGAGGTCTTCTATCTGCAGATGGGACAAGGGCTGGAATCAGAGAGAGACATCTCTGGGGTAGTTCTGCACGTTCACAGAGAGATAACAGAAGCCGCATGGTAGGATTGCCAGATAAGATCCAGGTCACCAATTAAACCAAAATGTCAGATAAACAGTGAATGTGTTTGCAATTTTAGCATGTTGGGTACGATATTTGAGAATATTAACAGTAACAAAAGCATAACTTGTTTATCTGGCGTTCAAATTTAAGTGGGTATCCTGCATTTTTGTTTGCTGAATCTATAGGACAGGGACTGAGAGACAAGGGTGGAGGAGGGACGGAGACATGGCGAAGACATGGGAAACAATTTTTTATTGCCCTCAGCAGTTTCAAGCCCAGAAGAGAAAATTATACACACTCTCATACACACACACACTCACCACCACTATAAAAAAATCAACATTAAAAAAAGTGAAGACCAAATGGCATTACTCTGACCATGCAAAAGCATGACTTCAGAAAAGGGATCTATCTATCACAGAGAAATGAAAGCTGACCCGGGCTTCACCTACAGAGAGAACAATTGAAGTAGTGAGAACTCCAAAAGAAAGGGCGTACAGTTATGCAAGCATGTTATAATGAAAGGCATTCAGAACACCTAGGATGACTAAAAAGGGGATTATGTTGAGAAGCAGAACGATAACAAAAATGGCTTAACAAGCCATAGCATTAAGCACAAAGCACCTTGAAGTGGAACGTGATTGGGTTACATAGGATAGCGTCATAGCATCTTCTTGAACAGGGAGTAATGACTGCATCGTTGCTTTGCCATAGAAGATAAACAGGAATATTATCAGCTCAATTTTCAGACAAAGAATTTGAAGTCCATGTGTGCCTAAATTTACACGGGGAGAATGAACAAAGCTAAGACACGGACACAAACGAGCCCTCTGAGTTCAGACCCCTTACGCTTTCACCTAAGTTTCATACAGCCAGTTATCAGAATAGTAGACTAGATAAATAGGTGTTTTCAATAAATATCAAGCCCATTGTATCAACTGCATCCATCTACTCAATCATTCAACAAATTGATTGATCATCTAGTATGTGCCAATAACTACTTTATGGTTTTTCATCAAAATAAACAGTTACGAAGCTTAAATGTATTTTTACAGTTGTGAAGAATTCACTATATAACTGATGAAAAACACTGGACACATATTCAAATTGTTCTCCCAATTTTCAGTGAAGAAAGGTGTCTGACATTGTCCAGCGAGTTGCATGTTACAATAGATGGATGCAAGATATTATTTATGTCTCATTTAATTGGATTTTTCTGGCTCCCTGCAGAAGAGTTCCAGGTGCAGGTAATTAGAAAATTCTTGTTGAGCGAATCATTGTAGTAGCTTTCCTCTTTTGATTGAGAATGTGTCATTTCATTAAGCAGTAAGATTTATACAAAGTTGAATAGCTGCCTGCCTTTTTTAAAAAGACAAAAATAAATGTCATGTTTAATTATAGTACCTAATCTTAATTTAATATGCATATATGCATGCATTCATCCACAATATTTTATTTCTACTTCAGTTTTAATGTTGATGGTTTTGTTTGCCTATGTGTCTATAGATATATAAATAATAAATTGCATCAAATTTCTTTGGGAATACACAGAATAAATTATATATTACCGTAGAATGTTAAATTTTACTCTCTGTATGACCTTAGACAGTTTGTCAGAATCTTAATCTGCAAAATAAGGCAGAATATTGCATTTTTGTGAAGATTAATAAACATATTATAGGTCAAAAATAGGCACACATGTGTGTATATATGTTGAATATAGTTATTCAAGTTTTTCCCTCTCTGCTAAATCAAAAGCTGCACCTGCTGTGCTGGCTCCTTGCCCTCTCTTTTACGTAGTGGAAGAAGTCTTCTGGGATAAACCACTTCATATTTCTTTCCTCCAGGGAAATCGTTCAGAGCAGTTACTGAAAAAAAAAAAAAGTAAGAGAGAAGCTTTAGCTGAGCAAAACCGTGGCCGGCTGGCTGGAAATGCCCTCCTTGTGCGCTTCTGAGGAAGGTGCCACATGCAGGGAGACGTCCTGCCAGGGAGCGATTAAACCCGGGTCCCCAAATCAGAGGCCCGCTCCTCCTCGCAAATCTTTACTTTAACCGATAGCTTCAAATGTTCCCCCACTGAAAATATTTATTTTTTAAAATTTTATTTATTTGTTTTTAGAGAGAGAGGAAGGGAGGAAGAAAGAGAGGGAGAGAAAGTTCAGTGTGTGACAGAAACACCTATCCGCTGCCTCTCACACGCCCCCAGGTGGGGACCTGGCCTGCAACCCTGGCTTGTGCCCAGGAGTTGAACCGGGGACCTTTCAGTTCACAGGCCAGGACTCAATCCACTGAGCCACACCAGCCAGGGTGGCCCTACAGAAAGTATTCCTTTTGCATTTTCTCACTTCTCTTTGCTGTCTTGGATCCCCTGCAGAGGAACAGAAGAGACAGCAGAGAGAGAAGCCAGCAGAGGAGCTGGGAGGCAAATGAGCCCTCTACAAAAAGTCAGTGGCAGAGTAGTTGAGTTGAAGCGCTCTCAAAACTGCATGGTGTCAGATTCTAATATATTTTCCTTGGGTTTTCCAATAGCGGCGTTTACACTAATGAAGCAAAGGCTCCAATACCAACTCCACAGAATGGGCTGGCCTTCTGCAGTACAGACAAACCTGCATTAACACGTAAGACATATTTAAAAAATTTTTGAGAGTCAGACAATTAGAACACTATCACTGGCCTGGAAGGAAATTTCTGAGCCTGCTATTATACCAGGAGAATTGAGAAGTTATCTCATCCAACCTCCTATCTGCCACTTGGATTCTCATCTCAACATTGTATCCAGAAGTTATTTTTGAGGGAAATTCAGTTTTTCTAAAGCTGACGCATCGTCCAGCGCCTGTTCTGTGCAGAGTGGAGCCTGAGGAAATGTCAGCAGACCTGCTCTCTGGCTGCTGAGAGGTTGCCGGTCCATGAGAATGCAGATGCAGCCAGGACTAGGGCCCAACCAACGGACCGACTGGCACTCTGTGTAGACTAGAAGGCTCTCTAAAGGTGGCCATAGCCGACTGCAGTGCTCAAACCTATTTTCTATGGTAGAAGAAATTTATGTTACTCTAGCTGACCTTTTAACAAGTAGAACTGAGTATTTTTGTTAGTTCCCTTGGATGATTGTACAATCCTCCCAATAGGCTCCAAAGAATAAATATTTATTAAAAAGTTTTTCTTTACAAACTAAAGCAGAAGTTTTCAAAATTCCTAGTGATGTCAATTTTCTTTTATCATTTTAGGGTGGCTTTATTTCATTTGACCACTCAGAACCATTTATATCTAATTTTGAAAGATTTTTTAAATTGTCTAAAAACCCATTGGATCAAAACTGGGGTGTTACATTGAGGAATAAGCTTTGCATTCAGTGGCCTGAGATTTCAAAAACACTTAACGCCATGGCAGCAACACTAGAATACCTTAACTTTGGGTTTAGCTGGGGTTTTTAATTCTTTGAAAAGAGAGGGCAGATGGAATGCTTTCTGGCCAGTTCAAGTAGTCTTTGACGTTATGCCAATGAATACAGAATCCCCTATAATATCTTCAAAGAGGTAATGATCATTTGGATAACCTTCTAATCTCTCATGATAAAGTAAGTCTCATCACATAGTCACACTTGCAAAACATCTCGAGTTCCCTCAGGCACTTGCTGTTAACAGAGATAATCACTGGCCATCTTTTATTTCTATACAGTTAATTTTGGATAAAATAAAATAATAACATTGGTTAAAACCATTGTCGTAGCTGAGTTTCAAAAGCCTAAAAAACACATTTCATTAATTATTGTCTTTCCACTGAGTGAAAATTTTTGTAATTATCACAATTATTTCAAAATAATATGTTGGGGTAAGAAACTTACTCCTCCCAGAAATTAATGAATGGTATCAACACAGTTCTCTGCAGCCTCCTGTAACTCTGATACTGAGCAAGCACCACAGCACAAGGCACCCGTGCTGGCTGGTGCTCGTCTGGGTCCAGTCAGTGCAGTTAGTCCCTTTAATACAGAGCTCCCAAAGCCATATAGTCACCAATGTTGCAAACAGAATAAACCTTTTAAAAACACTGTATGAAAACAATTGTTTTCATCCATAATACACATTCTGATAGGAAATATTATCTAAGCTGCCCTCAGGTCATAAAATAATACCTACCCAACTGAGTCTTTTTATAAAAGCGTAAAGCTATAACAACACACACACTTTCCCATTCAGAAGTGGTAAGAACGGGCCAATCCGACCAACACAGGTTTTCTTTGATAGACACGCTGAGGTCCATGTATAAATTCTAATGTTTCATGGAATCTGAAATTACCAACTGACTCTCAAATATGGAGTTGAAATACATAAATTAGTGAAGAAATTTATTTTCAGCTCTTTGAGGGTCGAGCATTTCCAAATGGCAAGCAAAACAAATCAATAAATAACATAAACCAGAATATTGTTTTAAAAAGTCTTTGGCAACCTCTCACTTTCTTCAGTTTGAAATGAATGATTTCTAACTCTTCTCAAACTCTTGCAACATAGTACATTCTCTAAAGAAAACAGACTGACTTTCCCTTAATGGTTCTTCTTTTTCGGAACTCAGGAAAGCCCCTGAGCCAGTGTGGTTTGAGATATAATAAATTACATGGCAGTTAGAGAGATGCAACAGACCTTAATATTGTTTGGCTCGTTCATCCTTACCACTGATGCTCCCTTGCTACACAGGCTAATTATTGTGAAGCCTGTGGAACAAACAAAACTAACTGCCATCCAGGGAATATACAAGTTCCAGCTGTGACACAGTGTGTTTCCACCAATTTGTTGTTAAATACCTGCTTCCTCTCTCCCACAGAATTCACTGACTAGATTAGTTTGGACTAGCAAAACTCAATGAAAATAAAAAGAAATCTGGTACTTTGGTTTGGATTAGATCATTATTCTTATGTTTATCAGTTGTTAAGAAGTTAAAAGTTGTTGACAAGATTAACGGACATTGACCTGGATTGCTCTGACCAAGTAATAACTCAGTGCTTTAGAAATTAAAATCAGTCAAGTATTTATTTCTAAATTAGTCATACTTATTATCACCAGAAATGAAAGAACTAAATATGAAAATGTGAACTCAAAAGGACAGGGTGAGCCAACTGGTCTGAATAATAATAGCCAATGCTCTCCAAAGCCTTCCAAGCAGCAACAGAGTCAAATCCACGGGCTCTTTACCACTCTAAACGTGACAAGGTGCATTTTGATGAATTTCACTTTTTGGCTCAAGACTCATATTCATTATTTAAATTATGCTGAATGAAATCTTTCACTTGATTTCCATATTCTCAGATCATATATGTAAATATTGATTAAGGACATCTTTTTGCCTCTTATTTACATTGAGTGTTTATATCAGTCAACACCCCCCGCCAAGCCCCAAAAAGAGAAAACACAGCAGATTAAAACCTGCCCAACAAGTTAGTAAAATTTGTTAAACAAATCTGTTTGGAGAAGATGAAAAGCAAGGAGCTCACCGATATGTTTCACAGAACCTAAAAAGCGCTAAACACCTACCTGGGGCTGAAGACAGGAAGCAAGTGGCCACTAGCAGAAGGCCTTGCAACATCCTGGGCAACCCCAGGAGCATGGCGTCTGTCCGTTTGTCCGTCTCACTCAAACAGACGAGCCCTGCTTGGTCTTCTGCTGCCACCTGTCAAGTGAGACAGAATGAAACTCCAGGCTCATTCTTGTCTCTGCTTCAGGAAGTGTTTACTGAAGGTGTTGCACAACCTTGAAGCCGTGGTCCTGAAACAATGGCGTGGTCAGGCGGAAGTTCTCGCTGCCTCCTGGCGCGAAGATTCCTTTACCATGAGCTATGGTTTTTCTTTTCTTCTCCCCACTCAAAAGTATTGCATTTCCAACATATTGCTATAGCCCAATAAGCCATCATGAGATAACAGCTTTGATATCTTGATAAATGTGTGTATTTATTATGATCTGGGTGCAGGTAAGGGCATTCCTACTTTGAACCCATATTTCAAATTGTGTAATTTCTATGTTATAAATTCTGAGATATTAGGAAAGCCCCTCCCCTTTAAATACACGCCTGATGCCATTTGAAGTACATGATATATAGTGTCCCTAATTTTAACAAAAACTTTTTTGAATTAGATCTCAGCTCTCCAAATTACATATGAGGAAACTGAAGCCCAGAAGTGTAAAGAAAACTTCATCCTGGGATGGATGAAGATTGTTTTGTGGCAGCGTTCACCAGCAGGGGGCGTCCGGATCTTAGCCTCATCCTGCAAGGAACAGTTCATGGGGAAATGGTCGTTAAAAAGCGAACACCCTTCAGGGGTGAGGCCCGGGAGAGATTGACAGTGAAAGGATCCCACAGCATCAAATAGGAGGCAGATTAATGAAGATTACTGTACCAGGGAGGATCTAGTCTTTGGTTGGTACTGCCTTTTTGTTGGTGATTTGGGAGGCATTTCTTGGAGCTGAGAATCTGTAGCACAGTATGATACTCTCTCCTGGTTTTCTTCTGGGTGCATACCTCAAAAAGGAAACTGCTGGAATGACAGACAGATAAATAGGGTGGGGAGATATTCATCTTTTTTTTTCTTTTTTACTGGTAGGTGGGCCCTCTCTCCCAGGAGTAGATGGACCTAAAACGTGGGAGTGAGAGGACAGGGAAAAAGGGCCCAATTACGGGTAATTTCCTAAGATGCGTAATTTGAGTCTGAATGCAGTAATATAATTGTCCTGCTGTGTTTTCTGTATATTTATTTCATTTAAAGACTTCCAAATGCGTTCAAACATGATTACTTAGAACCACTGAACTATATGAATGAGAGACGACTTGAACTCTGCCTGAGGTGGGTTATTATTGGAGCACCGATGACTTTGCTGTGTCTGTTTTTCACAGCCAGCTCCATAAGAGCTCTGCTTCCAGCTACTGTGCTCGCCGAGGGCAGAAGAGGGATTGCACATGTGGAAGATGGTTTCTTTCCTCAAAACATCTTACCAAAAAAAAATCTCTTTTCAGCCCAGAATTCTCACTATTCTTTCTGTTTCCCATTTTGATTCTTTAAAAAACTGTCATGTACGAAGAAGAGGAAGTGGTAATTAGTGCTGAAGACTGGAAATGGGACAGGGTGATCTAGTCACCATGTCCTGGACCCACTCAGGCCAAGGGGATACAAGTAAGGTCTTCTTCAGTGGGAGTGAAGGGGACAGCATTGACTGGGCGGCTTAAATGTGCCAGTTTCTTTATGTTACCATGTGACAATCTTCACCCCAACTCTAAGAAAGTAGTGTCATTGAAACCAAAGACAATAGGTCTTTTTTGATCATATGTAACTAATCTTGGGACCATTGGGTATAGGATCTTTAATAGTTGTTTTTATTTAGTTAAATATTTATAAACTGCCAGGCTCGTACGCTTGCTCCCGGAATGGACAGGGAGGAACCACTCGTTCAATCCAAAGACACCTAGAGAGTCATTGACAACTGAGGCACTGCTCCCTTTCCCTGAACCCAGTGACGCACTGCAGAGAGGTGGCACAGACTAAATGCTTCTGTGCTGCTAAAGGGTTGTGTTGTGGGGCTTAAGAGACTCAGGTTTTAACATGGCTGAACACGCTCCTTCTCTCTGCTCCATACGTACTGAAAACTTGTATACATGTTGAAAATGTATCTGATCACACATCTACCCCCACTTTGGGTAATGGAACAAACAAAAGTACGAATGTAGAGTTGGAAAGTAACCTCCAGAAGAAGAAGACTTGCCATTGTCAAATTCAAAATTTAAAACATTGTTCATATTTAAATATATAATTCAACCACTGAGAATCATTCTAAAAATTATCTAAAATATAAAATGAGTTTCATGCATCAATATGTTAAGCACACTATGTACAAAAGATAAAACTAAAACTAAATATCCAAAAATCAGATGGGTATTTAATCTACTACATACCTACTCAATGAAATATTAAGCCAACATTTAAAATTACCTGTACAATGAATTTTAATATTATGGGAAAGCTGTACATAATAATATTAGGACAAAAATTAAGCAATAAAATTATATACAAAGTGATCAAAACTAAATAAGAATGTCAAAACTATTCAGAATAAGTACAAAAACAAGAAATAATTCCAAAATATTTAGAGAGGACTTATTTTTCATTTGTGCTGAAAAGACATGTTTTTACCCCTTTTCTTTTTCTTTTTAAAATTTAATTTTAAAGTAGTAGTTAGCGTTACTTGTATAATTTTTAAATTATGAAAAATAAAGACAAAAATATATAAATCTTTTCCAAAATTATTAACTGGTCTTCCTTTTCTTCAACTGAGCTCTCCTTTAACATATGTATTAGTCCTCCTTGCTCCCCAGACCCCCAATATAGTGCTTAGAAAATAGTAGTTACTGAATATATGTCTGCACACTGAATTAATGATTGAAAGAGGGTCACTCTTTAAAAAACAAGCAGAGCCTCTGAACCACAAGGCATGAACAGCTGAGTCTTAGATGAAAAGAATGAAAAAGCTGTTCCTCTTTTAAAGCCAAAACAAAAAGATTTAGGATTTCCTATTTCAACTTACCATGTTCTCACCTGTGGTAAGTAGATAGTGGGACACAAAGGAAGGAAGGCTATTTATTTGCCTTTAAGCTTGGTAAATACATTTTTACACAGGAAAGCTGAGAGATTGTATCATCTTTCAGGTGCTATATTTACATAAGATTTTACTTTCTTGCTAGTTGTTAATTTTATTATCAGCCAATGACCCCTTGGCCCATGAATTACTAGCTATCTGCTTAAGACGTGCTACATTCCATTAGGTTCTTTGTAACATGAAGTGGTCTTTCTCTTCATTGTACATTTACATTAAATGCAATAGGTCATCAGCAGAGATTTATTTTGTCTGATCAAACTGATCCATCATTTACATGACCTAATGTACTTAACTAGCAGACAAGGGCTGGTGGAGCACTCTGTCTTCCAGGGAGAATGAGAATGGACTTTGTCTCGTCTTATAGTTGTAATTCCCACTTTTTTTGTACTCTCTCCCCCATTCTCTTCCTGGCATGAGAACTAAATTAAGACCCAATGTTATGTGTGCCTTTACACCCGCAGAAAACTGAGAGGGCCCTTATTGGCCTAACGACAAGTTTCTCTCCCTACTCTGCTCCTACCAGTTAGGTCCCCTAGTCACACACCTGTCCTTATCACAGACCCTGCTTATCTCTGAATAGTGAGCTTCAGTTTCCTACCAACCTGCAAAGTTACTCAAACAAGCCAAGCACACACTCCCATGGAGCAGGGGCATCTCACTCTCTTGCTGCTACTAAACTTACCTCCCACAGCCCCTGGTCATTCATTTTGTTCCCAAGTGCAGCCCTTGTGTGTTTGGGCAGTGTGAGCATTCTCCAGCCATGGGCCATGAATATATGTCACACGAACTGTTGTCAAGGGCACCTTTCCAGTGGCAGGTGTGTGTTCAGCCATACCCATAACCTTAGAGTTAGAATCTGCGCCTCACCAATGGAATGAATAGAAGGCAAATGAGACACCCCAGCACACACACCTCCAGACGTATCCTCCAGACATATTCTGTTTATATTCACTCAGACTTACTTATGTTTTGATTTCACAGTGAAACTCCCACAGGGAGATTGCATTCCTCTTACTTACAATTGGGGCTAGAAAGAGGTTTCCTGTTTATTCCCGTGATCTGTCTACACATGAAAATCCAGGCTGACTGAAAATCTTCACCATCTCAATAAAACTGAACTTCATCTGCATCACAATGACCTTCCTAGCTGTACAGGACCTGCACTTCCATATTCTGCACTCAGCAGTCTGTTCCTTCGGGTCACTGAGCTTGTCTTCGAGCTCACTCTACTCTCTTGGCTGCACTGGATTACTCCATAGTCCCTGGCTATGTCAGGCATATACTTACTTACCTCAGCACTTGCTTTGACTGTTTCTCCTGCCTGAAATGCTCTTCCCGCATATGCCTGCCTGAAGGTTGAACTATTTCTAGTATTTGGTCTAAGACCGCCATCTCAGTGAGAAGTAACCTGGTCAGAAATTTCTATTTTTCTCTTCTCTAGCATAACCTATGACTTTCTGTTTTATTTTTCTTTATTGCACACATCACATACTAGCGTTCTACATTATACAGGGGTGGGCAAAAGGAGGCTTACCGTTGTGAGTATGGAAAACAGTTTACTCCTGTGTTATTGTTTATTATTATATTATTTATTTGTATTATTTGTCTGATTATTGTTATTACTTTGTATGATTACTTAGGATTAATCTCTTAGGTAATTTAACCTACTTTCGCCCATCCCTGTATATTTATTTATTTATTTATTTATTTATTTTTATAGTTTGTCTCTTACCAGTTGGATGTAAGTTCCATAAGGGAAAGTGATTATCCAATGACGTGTCTTCAGCATCTAGAACTGTGTGTGTTTCAGAGTAGGCACCCAATATGTGTTTGGTAATTTTGTCAAATGAATGAATTTAAAGACTTTGAAAAAATTTTGTAGCAAAAATTATTCTATTTATTAACATAAAATTCTGATATATATAAGTTTCTAGTGATCCATGGTAGCCCATATAGCACACTATTAGCAGGAAAATTATTATATTCTATACACCCTTCCCCTCCAGAACCATTCAACAGCTCCTACAGGTTTACGTAGTTGAGAGAATGTCATGCCTTTTCGAGATATTATGCAAGAGTGAGAAGTGGATTCTGATTGGCCTGTTCTAGCAATTGTTCTGTTACTGGATGGAAACTGGTGCATGATGCAGAATTATTTTCACAGTCTCTGAGCCTTTCCTAGACAGTAACGGCACCCCACATAGGACACTAAGCTTCTTAGTTCACATTGACTTTGTTTGCCTTTTTCACAATGGCTCCTTCGTGCCAAGGTAGCTAGAGCTATACAGGAAGTGACAGCTATGTACTGCTTTAAACCTATTCTGTCAATCAAATTCAAACCCTGGTCTGGTGTCCAGTCCTCCAGCTTATATTCCCTTTCCCACAGGCTATTTAATTCCTGTCTTTAGTCATCATACTCTGAAGTAGTCCCTTAATTGTCTCAAAAAATTGTGGAGGCAGGTATGTCTGAAATCTATAGGGTGGGACAGCAGGCTGGAAATCCAGAAGAGTTCATGCTGCAGCTCAAGTCCGAGGCCACCCACTGGCAGAATACCCTCTTTCTCAGGGGGCGTTGATCTTTCTTCTATTAAAGCCTTCAACTAACTGAATGAAGCCCACACTGTTATTAACCTCAGCAAAGATGCTGGTGAATGCATCCAGTATCTGAGCTACAGAGTGACCAGTCTACTTGGAAGAATCCTTAGTGGGCCTTCTAGCCAAACCCACTTAGTTTCCTAGTAAGAAAGCTGAGGTCATCAAGGCCAAGTAACTTTTTAAAAAATTCCCACTATCGGTCAATGCCAAAGCAGGAAATATACTCAGCATTTCCATCTCTCAATCCCGTGCTTTTGTTGTTATTGAAACAGTCTGATTCAGTTATAGCATTTCTCATGTGTTAATTTAGGCAGGAACGGACCGTGGCCAGGGCATGAGACTTGTCAGTGTAGACTGGGAGAAACGGGCACCCCTCAGCGGTGCCATAAACTGAGGATTTGAGGGCCTTGTCTTTGGAGGTAAAGTTAATGTAAAATGAAAAAAAACCACTATACAATTTAGAGGTTCATCTTACAAAACAAGTTTCTCCAAAGCCATCTGTTCTCACCATTTCTGGATGGGAAAGAGGAATGGAACATGCCATATTTGCACACAGAGGATGTGGTTGTTTCCAGATAACAAAGTGAGTCACGATTAATTTGTACTTCTCTCATCACTTCTCCCTAAAGCATGATCTCAGAGTGAATGGTGTGTGGCTCCCCATCTTTACACACCTGTGTGCACATGAGTCATGGTTCTGGGCCCTTTGCTGTTGCTCTAGCTTTGTCTCAGCCTGATAACATTTGCTTCAAGTAAATGTCAGACAGCATTTTGTGCAAACATGTTCTTTGAGATCATTAGATCAGAATTAGGTATTCAGGAAACATCAGGTAGATAATTTGAGCTCAGGTTTCCAGGAAACCTTAGTTGTACTCTGTTCCAGACTGATAATCTGTGCTGTCACCCTGGGTTATGTCTAATCCACTCTTGTAATGGAGATTTTTTGTTCTGGTCCAGAGAGGACATTTGAAGTCTTGGAGCAAAAAGCTCCTAGCTAGCCCTGACAGGTGTGGCTCAGTGGATTGGGCGTGGTCCTGCAAAGCAAAAGGTTGCCGATTCAATTCCTGGTCAGGGCACATACATGAGTTGTGGGCTCAGTTATGCCTCTTCCTTCTCTTTTCCCATCCCCTCCCCTCTTTCTAAAAATAAATAAATAAAATATTTTTTAAAATAGCTTGTATTCAGTTGTACAGTATTTATTTTGGCAAAATTGGAAACAAAGCAGTGCACATAGAAGCATAAAGTTAGCCTACAATGCGATATTTCCATACCTACAATACCAAGTAGAAATAGCTTTTCTAAGGCATTCTCTGCCTTATATATACTCTGAGAAACACAATTATTTTTTTTAAGTTTTAAGAGTGGTTTCTACCAGCACTTAACGCACTGAATGCACAGTTAAGCTGTGACAGACAGGTTTTGTTTACCCTGATACTTAACACAAACTTTAATACACTATGATGCCCAATGACATGCCAAGATAAATACAGAATTGCCGGAAGATATTTGATCACAGGGGTGTTTTTGGTGGAAGAATGCTAGTTATCTTTCACTGCATAGCATACCACTCCACACTCTAACACGTACACAGCAATCGCATAGGACCGCTGTTCCCTCATACATTTCTGCAATTTGCCCAAGCTAGCCAATTCTTGCTGTGGTTCACAGGCGATTGCAGCCTCACAGTGGTTGGGTCTTGGAATACCTAAAGGCCTATTCTTGCACACATCTGGAGGTTAGCTCTGGCTGCTGCTTGAGACACAAGCCCAGCATCAGCTGGGCCACTCTCATTGGGTCTCACCACATGGTCTGGATATTCCTTCACTCAGAACTTTCCTATGAATTCTAAGAGCAAGTGTCCAAAGAGAGACCCAGGTGGAATATGTGTTAATATCTAGCCTCAAAAATTATGCAGCATCATTTACACCACACATTATTCATTAGAATCAAGTCACTAAGAAGATGGAATTAGACACCTCTGCATGGAAGGAACGTCAAAAAATTTGAGGACAGGTTTCAATACCACATTATTTAAGGTAGTGCTTCTCAGAATATAGTTTTGAAAACTCTCTTTTAGATATTTTATAAACCATTGATAGTTTTAGGAAGAATCCAAAATGTCACAATCCTGGCACTTCATGTATTCGTCAGTTTAAGTGTATTACAAAGTGGATCTCAGAAAGAAGAAAGCAGCATATGCTTAGGTGATTTTCACACCTTGTCCTTCCATGCCATAGAAAGGGTAAGTGAATGGTAGTGTCCCTTCCCTGTAAACTGAATGGAAATTTCCCACGAGCTCAGCAAACCAAATAATCTACTTGGACTCCTTTTCCTTCTGCCGCATATCCAGGTTGACCAAAGAGCTCAGCTTGCCTGGTACAGTCTCAGATTTTACAATCAGAAACAAAGCATGACTATGAGTAAAAGTGAAAAGCTTTTGTATGAGATCAAAGCTGGGTTGTTATCAGCTTAAAATAGACTGTTATACCTTGTGGTAACTATAAAACAAAAACGTACAGTAGTATACAAAAGAGAAATAAAAAGTAATCAAATATATCCCTGCAAAAAATCATCAAGTCACAAAGAAAGACAGCAAGAGAGGGAGAAAGGAACAACTAATCAGTCAGAAAAATAAATAAATAAACAAAATGGCAGTACTAAGACCTTCCTTATCAATAATTATATTAAATGTAAATGGATTAATTAAGTTCTCCAATGAAAAGACATAGAGTAGAATTTTTTTTTAAAAAAGTAAATAAGCCAGGTGGTGAGAAACAAATACCATATGATCTCACCTTTAACAGGAACCTAATCAACAAAACAAACAAACAAGCAAAATATAACCAAAGACAGTGAAATTGAGAGCAGGCTGACGGTGACCAGAGGGGACAGGAGAGGGAATTTTAGGGGAAAAGGGTGAAGGGTTGCAGGAGCAATTATAGAGGACACACAGACAATAACGGGGCAGGGAGGGGGAGACAGGGGGGAGGTAGGGAGGGCTGGGGAGTTGGGCTGGGTGGGGAGAGAAGGCAGAAAGCTGTACTTGAACAATTAAAAAATAAATTTAAAAAATTATTTAAAAAAAAAGACCCAACTATATACTGTCTCCAGAAACCTCACTTCAGGTTTAAGGACACATATAGACTAAAAAATAATAATGAAAAAAAATAATGAAAAATGATACTCTATGGAAATGGAAAAGAGAGCAGGGATAGCTGTATTTATATCAGAGAGGATAGAAGTTAAGTCAAAAAGTGTAACGAGAGACAAAAATGTCATTACATAATGATAAAGGGATCCATTGGTCGAGAGGCTACAATTACAAATATGTATACACCCAACAGAGCGCCCATTATAAAGCAAGTACTAACAGGTCTCAAGGGAGAAATAGACAGCAACACAGCAGTGGTAGGACACCGCAAGACCCTGACTTCAACAATGAATAAATCGCTAAAGCCAAAAATAAGGAAATATCAGCTGCCCCATTGTATTTTCCAGAATCTCAACAATGGTCTGAAATTGCTTCCCTTTCAAAGGTGATTTTAGTTTGGGGAAAAGCCAGAAGTCACAGGTGCCAAATCTGGGCTGTAGTGGGGCTGAGTCACCTGGGTAAGTTGATGTTTTGCCAGAAGACTCTGATGCATGAGGCATGATGCATGAGCAGGCACATTGTTGTGATGAAGCTTCCAGACACCACTTGCCCATAGCTGTGGCCTTCTGAATCATCAAAATAGTTTCTGCGGAGAAATGTTCAAGCTTAACACAAAATCTGATGCAGATTCATTGCTTTATTTGCTTGGTCATAGCAACAGAAAATAGAATGGTTCTTGCCCGGGGGTGGGGTAGGGAATGTGGGGAGGTGTTGGTCAAATGTTACAAACTTCCAATTATAA
This sequence comes from Micronycteris hirsuta, assembly GCA_004026765.1. Lineage (NCBI taxonomy): Eukaryota > Metazoa > Chordata > Mammalia > Chiroptera > Phyllostomidae > Micronycteris > Micronycteris hirsuta. The sequence continues at coordinate 95,565 of PVJI01003043.1, forward strand.
GATGAATAAATTTTGAGGATCTAATATACAGCATGGAGACTATAGCTAACAATGATGCATTATATACTTGAAAATTGCTGTGTGTAGATCTTAAATGTTCTTTCCACAGAAGACAAAAATTGTAATTATGTGAGCTGATGGAGGGCTTAACTAACCTTATTGTGGTAATCATTTCACAATAGTATACGTATCAAGTCATCACAATGCACACCTTAAACTTATATGTTGTTATATGTCAATTATATCTCAGTACAGCTGTAAAAAATAAAGCTAAAAAACAAAGCAAAATAAATTTTAAAAGAATAATAATAGAAGCTAAAAATTGTGAAATAATAGCTTTAGGTTGCTGAGAAGAAAATAGGTGTAAATCTATAACTGCATAACAAAAATATGATCTTATAAAAAGGAAAAATTAAAGCTTCATTCAGAAAAAAATAAAAATAATTTTCTAACAATGTAGAAGCTGACAGGATATATTTCAATAAGAAAGAAAATTACCAAGGAAAGATCTTAGATATAAGAAGAAACGCTAATATAAAAAGTTGCAAATATATAAATCCAAATAATTACTGGCCATTAATTTTGACAGTAATATCTCATATGTGGAGTAAGAAAACAATCGAAAGCTAAAAACCAAAAAATAATGTCATCTTGGCCAGGAGGGCGTCTATGCAATTCTTAAGTTTATGCAATTCAACAACTCGACAGTCCTTGTATTACTGGGGTGTAACTGAATGCAGGTCCGGCTGCCTGTCACTACGAAAGCCAATACTCAAGAGGCAGGTGCTGATGGAAAGGAAAATGGTTTATTTTCAGATGCTGGCCACCTGAAAGATGGGGGACTTGTGTCTCAAAGGCGTTTATAAGGAGGGAGAGGGAAACAGAACAAAGAAATCATAGGAGGGGATTGAGAAGTTCTCTCCATGCAGATGAGCACAGTCCTTTCCAAATAAGGCAAGTGATGGTCCAGGATGCATCATCTCTAGCTTCTTGTCATCCTGCTTCTCATCATCCCAGCTTCATGTCCTCTGGGCTTCATGGTTGAAGGCCAGCAAATCTCCTAGTGGATGCCTGAAGGGCTGAGTCGGTTTCTTCTGAAGTTAGTTCCTACCTAGGATTCTTATACAAACATGCTATTCATCTACAAGCTTCATCTTAGTCAGAGTCAGCACTTACAGAAAAAAAATGTCAAAAGAATGGTGGGTTGGGAGCCCTGGCTGGTGTAGCTCAGTGGACTGAGCATGGGCTGGGAACCAAAGGGCCACCGGTTCAATTCCCAGTCAGGGCACATGCCTGGGTTGCGGGCCCAGTCCCCAGTGAGGGCCATGTGAGAGGCAACCACACATTGCTGTTTCTCCCTGTCTCTTTCTTCATCCCTTCCCCTCTAAAAATAAATAAAATATTAAAAAAAAAAAGAATGGTGGGTGGGTTACTGTTCCTCACCATTACAGTTTTCCACTGTTATAGGGAGATGAATAAATATGTTTATTAATTTTATAATTTTATATAAATATCCTTATTAAAATATAAAGATATCCTCTATAAGAATATAATTAGAATGAACAGATATCAAATTAATGTAGAAAAATAGTTAAATTAGGAAACAAACAAACATAACTAATCGTAAGTGAATCAAGATGGGAGGAAAATGAACAAAAAGAGCAATAAAGAGTAAGCACACGAGCCCTGGCTGGTGTGGCTTAGTGCACTGAGTGCTGGCCTGTGCACCGAAGGATCGCCAGTTCAATAGTCAGTTAGGGCACGTGCCTGAGTTGTGGGCCAGGTCCCCAGTTGGGGGTGCATGAGAGGCAACCACACACGATAAACTGTTCAAAAAAAAAGAGTAAGTTCATGAGTTAAAATAGAAATATATACAAATATATTGATCATCACAAAAATGTAAAATAAATTATTCAGATATGTCATAAATAATAAAAATCCAACTATGTGATATTAACAAAAGGCAACTTGTAACATAAGTTAGTAAAACACAAGAATAGAAAACTAAGTGAAAGTAGATGGAGAAAATATAATAAACACTCAAAACCAAATGATGACACAATAGCAGACAAATGGTCTTCGAGGCAAAACAGGTTTCTAGAAATACACTAATTCCCTGCACATTGATAAAGGTTTCAATCTACCAAGTTATATAAAAATTTTTAATTTCATGTTTTTATAACACAGAGAGACCAAATTGACAAAACAAGGAGAAATTGAGAATTCAATCATTTTAGAAGATTTACCGTAATTTAGTAATCGATACATGCAAACAAAAATTGATGTGTACAAAAATTATTTGAACAAAAAATCAGAAAAATACGCAAAACAAACAGTTTCGAATATTTTCAAACTCATACAAAACACTGACAAAAATTGACTACATATTAGGTCATAAAGTAAGAATTTAAAATTTTCAAAAATGTTGTTTTGTGCAGATTATGTTTTCAGACCACAGCACAATTAATTTAGAGATCAAAAGAAAATTAAAAAATTAAACTCTTATGAATGGGAACTTAAGAACAGAGTTATGACTATTGGATCATCAAACAAACACATATCTTAAGGGGAGTTAGAGAATTCCTAGAACTGAATAATGATACAAATGTTACCTAGCACCCATGGACTAAAGTCCACCTTCCCTAGAAGGTTCAATGCATACACGCAGGAATAGAACTACCTTCCCCCGGATCATTACATTGGCGGAAAGAAGAGAACGGCAGAGAGCCCAGGAATGTCGAGTGCTTCCTCTCACGCCCCCGCAAACCTCCACCTCAGCTAAATGGCAGAGAGTCGACACATAATCGCTTTATTGGTCACATACCTCTCAGTTGAGAATAAAGTGTTTTATTTTTTTTTTCTTGAAGATAAGCTTCAAAGGGGGAGAAAAAGACCATGAGAACTTTGAGTACCTGAAATGGGAGGGGTTGACTTAACCAGAGTATTGTTCATGAAGGCAAAATATTATATTACGGAAAGGAGAGGCTGCATGTACCAACGACAAAAGTATCAACTTTATAGTTTTATAGCTGGATTCACTTCCTTTGAAAGTTTAGATCAATGATTTTTAACTCTTGTTTGGTTCAGAAAACCCTTAGAAAATTTGAAGACTGACCCCAAGCAAATGAAAAAACAAAATAAAACAACAACAACAAAACTCACAAAAGTCGGCACAGATTTTCATATAGAAGATACTGAACCCCTGAAGTCCATTCAGAGGTCTGATTTCAAAATCAGTGTCCCAGGACATCCACTGACTCCTGAAATCATAGGTAGGCTGCAGTAGTGCTGGCAAGGAGGTTGTCCCGTCCCTGCTGTGACTGTCACCCCCTCAGGTGACCCAGCCAGAACAGAGCCTGCCCTCCCACCAGCCTCCAACGTCAGTTTCCGTTGGCTGGAAGACCCAGTTCTCAACAAAGCCAGTGAGCCAGTTCTGGGACATTTCTCTCATTTCCTAGAACACTATCTTCCTCAAATGCATTATCTGGTCATGTTCAAAGCCTGGGAAGTTCACCAGGGACAGTGAGGAAGCCAGAAAAGTGGAATAGACTTGGACCTGAAGAGTTGGGTTCTGGCCTCAGAGCAGCAGACTGTGAGACTTCAGACAATCGCTTGATCGGTCTTCATCTCAGTTTTCTTATCCGTAAAATAATACAGCCAGAGGAGACAATTTTTTATTTTACTTTCAGCACTCTGGATGCTTCCAGGAGAAGGCAATGCTAGAAGTGCCACCTGGGCTTAGAGGGTCTGATAGGATAAATATACAGAGAAAGTCAACTGTACATTTTTGGTGAAATTTTATTAAGTCTCCAAAGTGTATTAGGAGCTAGCTTTAAAATTTTCTATAAAGAAAGAGACATAGAAAGTTAACTTAGCACTGACTGGTGTAGCTCAGTGAATTGAGCACAGGCTACAAACCAAAGGGTCGCCAGTTCAATTCCCAGTCAGGAAACATGCCTGGGTTGTGGGCCAAGTCCTCAGTAGGAGGTGCATGAGAAGCAAACATACATTGATATTTCTCTCCCTCTCTTTCTCCTTACCCTCTCTCTAAAAATAAATAAATAAAATCTTTTTTAAAAAAGAGTTAACTTTATTTAGAGAGTTGGGTGTGCTATTTGGGAGTAGGAATACCTTCTATTTATAATCAATTGTAAAACATCTATTGAAAACAGATGGGTCACCAAGATATTTTCCACATCTTATTATCCTTGTAGGGCCTTAGTCTCAGGCAAGACAAATGAATTTATAAATGTTTCCGTTTTGTAAGAATATTTCCACTGTGCCACACTAGAAAATTCTGAACTCCTGCTTTCTCTTACTTTTCTTAATTTAACTCTCTATGATTCCACAAAACAATAGACAGAAAGAGTTGTGAATAGGAAGGTGATTAAAAATAAACGTGTTGTAGTGGTATTTCTTCTTTGTAAATTTTTATATATGTATAAAATTTATATATAAATATATATACATGTAAGCACATAGTTATATATAAATTATATTATATGTTAATATATTAAAATAATTTATATAAATAATTTTATATTAATACATTTATATTCATACATACTTATATAAAAATAAATGATATAGCAATATATTCATGTCTGTATCTTCACTTAAAATATTCCATCTTGCTGAATAGATACAAAGATTAAGCAAAACATATTTCTGGCTTATAATCTGTCACACAATTTAGACATTTCCTAAACTGTTCCTTATTTTCCACTACTTTAAATGATATCTCAATATAATAATTCCATCCATCGATATAGCTATTTATAATTCTACAAAACATCGCTACTTTCATTTGACTTAAGCTCACGGCGTCAGTGTTTGGCGGTGAACTCTGAGCTTGGCTGTGCCTTTAAAAGCTAAAAGAGACAATAAAAGTCAAGAAGGATTTGTGTTTTCTTTTCTTATTTGTTCCCTAGAAAACGTTCCATACATCATGTGTTATAGAAAATCAAAGATCAACCTCTCAATTCTAAAACTGTTCAAGGTTTAAATTATGTCTTCATATTCTAGGGTTTCTTATAACTTGTTTCTTTTTTAACTTTACTTTTATGGTCAACACTATCACAGATTTCCCCATCCCCCACACCGCCCATCCCCACCCAAGCCCGGCCCCCTTCCCCCTGGCGGTCAACACACTGCTGCCTGTGTCTGTGGGTTATACATGTATGTTCTTTAGCCAGTCCCTTCACCTTTTTTCATCCAGTCCCCCTGCCCCTACAGCTGTCAGTCTGTTCCGTGCATCCATGACTGTGCTTCAATTTTGTTCGTCAGTGTTATAACTTATTTCTAATTCTACACACTGCTGGTAAGCAGTACCCGACACCAGCAGATTCACTTCCAGCAAATGACAGCATTAAAAAATAACTCCTATCACCACAGTGAATGGAGAGTATCCATTTACCCACTAAGTATTCTCTGAGAATGTACAAAACAGGTTGGCAATAGAAACAAAAAAATTGATCATCCTGACCCGCCCACACTTGCAGGCACGGCGCTAGAGTCGGGCCAGTCACGTACAGAGGAGACAGTGCGAAAGCAGCTGTGGGAGTCCGGTAAGAGCAGGGGCCCGGGGCTGAGCCACTTCACTCCAGAGTAAAATGGAAAGTGCTGGAGTTTTAGGAAAATGGTCAAAAAAGTAACTGAAGCTTTATAAGAAAATTTATAAAGTTGGAAGCTAGTTTCCGTAAAATTTATGTTTACATAATTCTTGGCTCAATCTCTGACCCCAGGTGCTTCCAGCACCAATTACAGTTTCAACAAAATGATTCTATGAAACTCTGTTGGTCCTGAATCAGTGTTTCTATTTTTTAACTAATTGCTGTTATTACTGGTAATAATGATGTAGTGAAACTGCTCAAGTTTCATAAGTGAGTTTATCTCATGATATTTCTGGGAGAACTCCCAAAATAAACAGTTAAGCTAAATATTTAGAGTTTGCCAATCACAAAGAAAAAACATGGAATATAAGAAATGCATGGTGGTAATATAGGGTAGAACTGTATGCATTTCTTGTATTAACTTCCCTTTTTCTTGCTGAAGATGCCACAGTTACACTTGGGTCTGGTCTGGGGTTGGGGGGCGGTGTATGAGTGAGCAAAGACTGCTTTCTGTAATCTCTCTATCAGCAAACTCCCACCAGCCATTCCATTTGGGAGTGGCTTTTTTCAATTAAATCTCAAAAACAGAATGTCTTTGTGAATTTAGTAAATGTTTGTCGATTACCTATATATGGGCAATGTTCTCAGGACTACAGATAAATCGGAAATTAATGGGTCATAATCCCTGCTGTCACTTAACATTATAACCTAGAGTGAAAAATATGACAAATCTTTTTTTTAGTTTTTTTTTAAGATTTTATTTATTTATTTTTAGAGAGGGGAAGGGAGGGAGAGAGAGGGAGAGAAACATCAATGTGTGATTGCCTCTCCAGCACCCCCTACTGGGGACCTGGCCTGCAACCCAAGCAGCTGCCATGACTGGGAATCGAACCAGTGCACAGGCTTCACAGGCCCACGCTCAGTCCACTGAAATACACCAGTCAGGGTGACAAACCTTAAAATACACTAAAGGAAGAGTATAATAGTTATTGTGAAAGGGATTCGTGCCACATTAGATATTTGATTTGGTTAGTTCTTGGATGACAGTTGCATGTCAGATTACTGTAAATCCATTTCTTTCAATAAATACAGTGCCATCAAATAGGATGATTCCCAGTAACCCATTTTATACTATTTATGAACTACTCATATTATTAAAAAATAAATACAAATAAAGAAAACATATTTGTGTATATTTAGGAGATATTTTTACTGCATGGGCTAGACTGATTACATGCTTTTCAAATTAGAATTTATGAGAATGGATGGTAATCTTAAGGGAGAATTATAAAAAGAAAACATAGCTGGGAAATGAATTTAGAGTAAAACTACTTGGAAGACAAGACAGAAAAAGGAGTGAGAGTGTGAGATATAAGACAAGGATTAGATCAGTCATTGTTGCAGAGGCCAAAGAAGGTGCTGGTGACAAAAAAAATAGGAATAGTGAATTATAGGAAGTCACAGAAAATGAGGTTTGAGGATAGAAGGGAAAGAGAAATAATGAGAAGTCAAATATTGAAAGAGGGTTGAGGAACCTCTACTCACTTAAGAGATTTGGGATCCAGAAAAGAGGGAGCTGTCATGGTAATATAAGGGTGAAGGAGAGTTTGTACTGGGATGGTGAGACCTGAATATGTCTGAAGGCAGCAAGGCAATGAATAAGGAGAGAGGAAAGAGGGTGGACAGAGAGGATATAAAGACTTAGCTGGTTTCATAGGAATGAAAGAAGATGGGATTCACTCGAGATAATAATCTTCAGGGGGGATTTTGTGCAGCACAAAGAGAAGTAGGGCAGATGTAAAGAAGTGAAAGGGACTCCCAGTGAAAGGAGCCAGCCATTCTTATAAGCAGAGAGAAGGCCACCTATCACAGAAGCTAAACTGGGGGACTAGATACTTGAGGAAAGTTGAAAAGGGATGAAATAGCCATTTTAGACAATGCAACAGGGAGATCACAAAATTTAAATAAAATAATTATGGGTCAGAAATGAGGTAAAGACTGACAATATTTTGGTAGGATCCACATATTAGCAATACTTCCCACAGTGATGTTTGGCACTAAACAACAAAGCAAACAGTGTGAATTTGCCTAGGTTGAACTTTGATAAGGTTGAGTAGCAAAAGTGTACAGTGTACTTTCCTATAAGTTAAGCTAATTTTTCCCTACTAAAAACCGTAGGACAATTAATATCATTCTTGGGTTACACTCTGATGTTGACAAACATCACATAAGTGCTAACTGGATGAGCCAGAATGTCCACAGGGCCCCATCGTGAGCAGCCTAGCCCAGCACAGGCAGCCACAAACCACAGGTTACTTGTAGCTTCGAATGGGCTGTGGAGGGCCAGATGTGGACAGCATCTGACATTAGCTTGCACCAGCTTCTGACAACACCAAAGGGGGCAGTATCCAAAGGGAGAGCCCAACAGGCAGGCACTAAGCTCTGCTGAGAAAATTCTACTTTGTTCTTTTTCACTATGTTCTTTATTTTTCTTTTTCATGGCTTTTTATTATATTTTCACTTTTACCTTTTTCTTTCATATCTTTATTTTACTCTTCTTTCTTACCCTATACTTTTATCCTTTCTTACCTTTTTCTTTTTTCTTTTTTCCATTTCTCTTTCTATTCCTTATTTTTATTTTTTCTCTTCCTTCTTAAATAAATGTATTGTGATCATTTTGCATTATGTACATATAGCAAGTTATGCTGTACACTTGAAATTAATATAAAGCTATGTAGCAATTATACTTCAATTAAAGAAAAGAAAACAAGAAATTTTGTCTTACAAGAAAAATTGCCCAACTCTCTGAGAAAAAAGACTTGGAGACTTGGAATATTTCCTTTTCCAACACTGTCCAATCAAGAGCCTATGTCTACAACATTAAGATCTGGTATTACAGTTCAATCTACTGTTCAGTGAGTATCTACTGGCACCAACGACACACACACTACAGTGGACACGAGTGAAGCCATTTCAGATTTATTTAGAGGCTTAGAAAAGAATGAAGGGGGGGGGGAAACAATTGATTCTTACAAACCATTTTCCCATATTCAAACCTGATCTGCTCCATCTTGATTTCTATTTAAAATGTTTTGTGTTTTCTTTGAAATCATCAAAACTACAGAACAGAGGTTGTCCCTAAAGAAGCAGAACAGATAAAAAGTACAGGCAGTGACCGAGTGGTTTCACACTGAAAACGTGTGGTTAGGTAACAGTAATGAAGCTTGGCATTGTCTGAATCAACCATGCTTTACCAAGTTCACAGGGTACTTAAAAGAGGTGGTTTTATCTGCCAAGATCCTGTACCTACTGAGACCCAGTCCCTGACCACACACAGCCGCCACTGATCTCTTCTGCTACGGAATCTATAGTCCTTCCCGTCCCCAACACTCATGTGGCATTTAGTGAAATTTGGTTTTTAACATGAACAATCTTTCCAAGTACGTGTCTCACTTCAACTCCACCACATGCCAGTTAGTTATATAACTGCTCTTTGCCTGAATTTCCATCTGGATGTGATAATGGTACCTGTCTCACTAGTTTGTCGTGAAAATTCAATGAGTTAATATACATCAAGCACTTCGAACAGTGCCTGGCATAAGCCAAAGCAGTAGTAATGGTAAGAGTGGTACAGTAGACTGAACACTCTTTAAGAGCTTAAGTTACACCATAATGTTTTTCAGGGTGTGGATAACGTGCATATATGTTGATTTATACTGGATATAAATCACTGCACCTATGTCTTAGCTTCTGGGAACCAAGAAGAATGAATGCATTTTGGTCATTGAACTTATCAGAATGAGCACTTCATAAGTTATACAAATGTCTAATCACCATGTTGTATACCTGAAATGACTATAATAGTGTATGTCCACTATAACTGAAAAATTTAAAATAAATTTAAACCTGATTTTTTTTGCAAAAGAAGCACTCCTTTAAGAGGTTAGGTTTAGCTTCAAGGTGAACAGTTTTCCTCATCGAAGCCCAGTTACAATCGGCACATCTGACAACACTGAAAACCGCACACACCTTGATTTCTGGCTAGAATACCTAAGCCTGTGCAAAAGGGTAATCAACAGATGCCATAACAAATTACTGGTGAAGAACAGAGTTATCTTATTGGTCTATGGTACAATAGCTATTGCTCTGCTTACTATTACCAGCTAAGGACCAAAAACAAAATTAACCTTCGACCAATATAAGTATGTATTTAGAAAATCACATCACACAAAATAAAACCTTCCTCTTATTACCACTTATACTTAACATATAAATTCAAGTTTTCTCTGACTGTGGCTGACCCCTTTTCCCCTTTAGCTTTTCAGAGTATAATAATATAAAAGAAAAATTAAAGGAAAAATCAAAGTAGGAAGAGTATAGTGTTAACATGTAAATATTTCATGAGATATAATGATACATTAGAAGAAAATCATAAGTGTATTTTATTACAGTATTTATATGTTAAACAGAATCAATCAGAACATTCAATAATACTCGGCAAATTTAACTGCGAGAATTAGCAGTGGGCTTAAAGCCTACGAAGTCATTAGAAGCAGTGGGAGAGCTGAGCGCGGTGAGGTGGGGGGGGCTTGTATTGTAATTCTGCGTGGGGATGTGTGTGTGTGTTGAGGAGGTAGGTGGAGGAGGACCAAGCATGAGTTAGGAAGTCAAGCTACCAATATTTTAATCCAGGAATTACAACTGGCTTGCTGGGTGATTTGGACAATTCACACCCAGATTCTGGTGTCATTTTTCCTTTGTGAAATGGGCACAGTAATACAGGGGGGGGGGCAAAATTAGGTTTGTAGTTGTTCACAGAGAAAATAATGCAATTATTAATAAATAATTAAACTGTGTTTCATGTACTCACAGCTGTAAACCTCCCTTTGCCCTAGCCTGTGTATGATTTGCCTGTCCCACAAATAGGAAAGACAGAATTTACAGCACTGTGGAAAGATACAGTCTACAAACTAAGCAAATGTTATCAAAATAAGAACAAAATACTTCATGTAAGATTTCTGTTGATTGTCATCTTGCTACCTTTGAGACCAATGAGATGTTGGATTGAGCCAAAAAGTTCGCTTAGTTTTTTTTCCATATGATGGCTCTAATAGTGCTTAGTTGTCTTTAACTTCATTGGAAACAATTTTGTTAGATTGTATTGTGAGTTGTCGTATCAGTGTGAATTTTAAAAAAGAACTTATCAAAATTGGTGAATTTTTGTGTAGCCATTTTAATATTGAAGATGGAAGAAAATAAGCAACATTTTTGGTGTATTATGCTTTATTATTTCAAGAGAGGTCAAAACACAACTGAAACACAAAAAAGATTTGTGCAGTGTATGGAGAAGGTGCTATGACTGATCAAATGTGTCAAATGTGGTTTGTGAAGTTTCTTGGTACTATTAACATTTTGACCAAGTAATTCTTTGCTGTGAGCTGTATTACACATTGGAGGATGTTTAGCAGCACCCCTGACCTCTACCCACTAGACACCAATAGCAGGAGATACCCGGCATACTCAAAATATCCAAATCAATAAAGTTATTGGTGAAAATGAAAAATGCGTCTTTTATTTTATGGAAAAAACTAAAGTGACTTTTTGGCCAGCCTAATAATTGACCCTGGTGTTTTGATTCTAAGCACAAATGATTGATTCATGGATAAAAAATTAAACCATTTTTTTCAGGAACTTTAATGAACATTTTTCTGAATTCCAATTTGTCCTATATTGTCAATACTCTAATTCAACAAAATGTCTTAGTTGATTACTCTAATACTTTCAGATTTAATTTACCCTGGGCCATATTCATGATAACTCAATCCTATGTACTCAACTCAGTATCTAGTCTTTATTGCAAAGTGTATTAATAACTCAGCACTAAGTAAATAAATGAATGAATACATGACTCAGAGGTGGCTATTTGGAGATTCTCTCAATTTCTGAGAAAAGTCATGTGCTCTATTTTTCCAATAATTAAAACAAAATATTGGACACTTCATTTTGGTGGTAGTACAAAAGTAAAGGGGAAAAAAAGCTGTTTCTCCACTCTTCAATAATTCTAACACCACGTGTGTGGAGGGTTTTTCAACACTGACCAATTCTCTGACAGTAACTGGGTGCCCTGCAGTTCAGATTGGTCCTGACCCCTAAAGTCAGCTTCAGGTCCCACAGGTGCAAGGGCCCTGTCCAACAAGACTGCTGCAATTTCAGATGACAATCACAAGGTCAGGTGTCTCCTACTTCTGATCAACCAGCTGTAAATTGGAGCTGTTTAAGCCACTACTCAGGTTCAATGATTTGTTGGATCAACTCAGAGAACCCAGGAGAGTGCTTTGCTTTCTATTACCAGTTTATTTGAAAGGAGACAACTCAGGGACAGCCAAACCAAAGAGAGGCACAAGGCAAGACATGGGGGAGGACTTTTTTCCAAAACTCACTTCATTAACATAAGCTCAGGTGAGGTTGAAAGGACTTCTGTGAATAAGAGAAGATGCTCTTTCCCCTTTACAGCTCTAAAGCTATTTCGTGAATTGAGGACAAAAAATATTATAACCAAAGATGTTCCTTTTTCTCTTAAAACCTAGGACATTACATGGAGTTTAGGAGTTCTGGCCAGGAGCCGAAGACAAAGATCAAAACCTGTGTTTATTATATCACAATATCACGGTAAGATAGAGAGATAAGCTTTTCTCAAGTGGGTTTCAATAAGTCCTTTAATATAAAGAACTTGCGTATGTAAAGACTTAACTGTTACTATCCATCCAGTGCCTAGCATAACAGGCCTCCGGCTGTTGGCATCCAACCTGCCTTATCCCAAAGGTTATAACTGGGTGAGTATTCATTCCTGCATTTCCAGGCACTTCCTGTTGTCAACATTCAGTTTATTTCAGATGCTAGCATTCCCTATGATGTCAATATAAAAAATGTTTCTTATGGATCTATTAGAGCTTCTTTTAACAACCTGCTTCCATTGCTCACTCGCTCTCCCCCTTCTCCCCCTCCTGCAAGTGTGCAAGCCCTCATACACACTTACAGACATGGAAAACAATTACAAGTATTTATGTCCTGAAATTAGGCCAGGCCTTTCTGAGGAGCAGTAAAGCTCAAATAATAAGTGTTCTGGAGATGAAAAATATAACCTGCAATGAAGTGTCTGGATATTAAAGGGAATTAAAAAATAGGCTTGCAAACTTCTCCTAAATTCAAAAGAAAAGTATATCCACAGAAAAAATAAGGGGAAACAAAGAACTTACCTGTGTGATGCAATGTGAATATGATAAGAACCATGAATGGAGCATAAAATAGGCAAGTTATTCACTACAGAAGTATTTATAATAGTTATAAATGGAGGCATAAATATTAATTCCTAAAACATTAGTTAAAATGTAAACTAGCAAGATAATGGAATATTACAAAAATATGTAAATGCTATTATAGAAGACACGTAATGTATGATACGGTATGACATTTTGCATTGTGTTGTTAAATTAAGATTATAAAATAGTACTGTGTGATCCAAATTTTATAAAGTTATGTTACAGAGTCTAAGAAATAAAAATACAACATTTTTAATAGTGGTTCACTTACAGATGGATGGACATATGAGAAACTTTCTTTTCTTTTTTCTTTTCTTTTTTCTTTACTTTTTTGTTTCCAAGTGATCTACTATAAATTTGTATTTTGCTTTTGTTTCTTTAATTAAAACCATGAGGGTTTTTTCTTTGTTTTGGGGGTTTTTTTTGGTTTTTTTTTGGAATTTTAAGTGAAACAAAAATAAATGTGAAGTGACTTTCTGAAGATTCTGAAAGCCAGGTCCTCACACTTCTGTCTGGTCCTCACAGGACGCGTAGGTGAATTATAGACAGTTGGAAAATGTAACCTCAGTGATGGTCAGGACATTAAGTGAGAGATCTACGTCATGGCTTCTGTTGACTCTAAAGGCAGAATGCGCGGGAGTGATTGGCTGTAATATAGGAGGTTACTGAATAACCCTGGAAATAAATAGCTTTTTACTTTTCAATTGGGTATAGAATAATACAGAGTAAACATCTATTTTCTATGGGGAAAGAGCCCATGATCATGGTCAGTGTAAAGAAATGCGGAATAATGGCCACAATTACAGACGCTGCTTATTCCCTTAGGCCCCTGATCCCAGTCACATTCAGCTGCAGACTTCTAAATCCTGAAATACTTAGCAACAGATTTATTCTGTGATTACTTAAACCCATCATTTGACATTCCACTCACTTGCCAAACATATGTTCCTTCGAATTTTTGGCTCCTGGGTAAACCAACTTGACTGCACTATAACTTCTTTACAATTCTGGAAAATTGAAGCTCCTTGACAAACAGAGATATTTTTCTTTCCAAAGTTCAGTCCAAAAACAGGGCTATTCAATGAAGACTGCTTTATTTTATTATTTTTTAGCATTTAAACGGCAGATTTAATAGGTAATGTGTTTTATCGTATTTTTCCATTACCATTTATCCCCCTTCCATCCCCCTCCCCTCTGCAATCACCACACTGATGTCAGTGTCCATGAGTCCACTTTCCGTTTTGCTCAGTCCCTCCACCCTCCAACCCCCTCCCACAGCGGTCAGCCTGCTCTCTATGAGTCTGTCTCTATTTGCTTGTGAATTCAGTTTCTTCATTGGATTCCACGTATGAGTGAAATCATACGGTATTTTTTAGCTAGAATTACAATTTAACACCTTTGAATTGTGTTTGAACAATTAAAATTAGGGATTATTAAAATTAACTGATGAAGAAACTCAGATTTTATTCAAAGATATTATGGAAATGGGAAAAAACTAATCGGGGATGCAGTGCCCTCAGTGGTCCCCTGGCTCTGCCTCCCATCTCAACACTGTTGGGACAGAACAGAGCCAAGGCCGGCTCTTCCAGCTTTCCACCACCTTCCAACCTCTTTTTCCAGTCTCCACCTCGGAACCATCTCACAACGCTTAGGCTCTTACACTAGCCAACACCGAGTTTTGAACTTAATTCCTTATTGTTGAGCAACCACGAACTCCCAAATTCATCAGAATTATTCCACTGAGGTGGCGGTCACTCTCAATCACCTGGTCACCCTGCAAATGTGGGCCTCATACACCTACCTCTCTCTGGGCTCCTATCTCAACTGCCAAGATGTTGACTCTGGAGGGTATGGGCCACTTCCTTCTCGAGTTGGCCCAGAGAAAGTGGGAGGCGCCCAGTATCTTTTAAGGATGCAAAACCAGCTCGGGGCCCTGCCCTCTTCCAGGATGAGCAGAAGCCATCCCATGATGAGTGGATAACACCCAGGACACCAGGGAAGCCACTGTGGTCCTGGAGAAGAACCTGAGGCAGGCCCTTGTGGATCTGCAGGCCGTGGGTTCTGCCCACACAGACCCTCAGCTCTATGACTTCCTGGAGAACCACGTCCTGGATGAGCAGGTGAAACTCATCAAGGAGATAGGTGGCCACCTGACTCAGCTCCCCAGGTGGCCCGGACCCCAGGCTGCCCAGCCCCTAGGCTAAGCTGGGTGGTGTCTCTGGGAAAGACGACCCCCTCAAGCACAGCTAGGAGACTTTGGCACCCAGAGGGCTTTGAGGGGCCCCTCTGCCCCAACCCCAGGTGTCTGGCTTCTGCCTGAGCCTCTCCCTGAAACCACTAGGCAACCTTTTAACCAGCCTGGAGCCTCCCCCATACCCTGGAACAAATAGAAACAATAAAGCTTTTTGAAAACAAAATTGACTGAAATAAATACAAACGTGTTTTCTTCACATACTGAAAAAATGCTTTTATAATCAGTTAGACATCCAATTGTACGTATACTATATTGACTTTGTTTGGTGTACTAATCCATTGAGCACTTATTTGAGCGTGGTATGAGAGGCACTGCGTGTGTGCTATAGGAGAGTACAAAAAGGCAGATCTCCACATTTCTACACTTAGGGACTTTCAAGACGGTCGAGATCACAAGATATAAGCACAGAAAGAAAGGTGTCTGGCAAGGCAGACAGTGCCTGTTAAAGGCGGAAAGAATGGGATGGGCTCAGAAAAGGCTGTTTTGGCCCTGGCTGGTGTAGCTCAGTGGATTGAGCGCGGACTGGGAACCAGAGGGTCCCGGTTCGATTCCCAGTCAGGGCACATGCCTGGGTTGCGGGCCAGGTCCCCGTGAGGGCCATGTGAGAGGCAACCATACATTGCTGTTTCTCTCTCTCTCTGTCTCCCTCCCCTCCCCTCTCTCTAAAAATAAAAATAAAAAAATCTTTAAAAAAAAAGAAAAGGCTGTTTTGGTTTGGGTCCAGTGTAAATGGAATGGTAGGTGATAAAGTAGAACTCAGACATATAGATGTCTATCTATATCTGTTAATATATATATATTTTTTTTTAAGTTTGGTTGCCTTTCTGAAGCATGACAACTCTTGAACTAAGGTCTTTTCCTTGGGAATAAGGACACCGTGTGAAGCAGAGGTTCATAGACCAGACTGGATGACAATGAGGCTTGAAAGAGTGATTATAGCCAGCTCATAAAAGTTACTGAGAATACCAAACTGAGTGCCTTTAATTTGAGTATGTGGATAACAAATACTGAAGGCTGGTATTAGAGCCAGGGCATGATATAATAAGTGTAATCGATACTGAACACTCTATCAAGTAGCTTACTCCATCCAGGTTGCTATTACCAAATACCACAGACGGGATAGCTTGTAAGCAACAGAAGTTTGTTTCTCACAGTTCTGGAGGCTGGAAGTCATAGATCGGGGGGCAGGAAGGGTCCTGGTTCAGATCTCAAACTTCTTGCTGTGTCCCCACATGACAGAAGGCATGAGCAAGCTCCCTGGGTCTCTTTTATTTTTTTTATTTATTTTTTATTGTTGTAAAGGCACAAATTCTGCTCCTGAGGGCTCCACCCTCAAGACCTACCATATTTTGCCATATATAATGCACAATTTTTTGCCCAAATTTTTGAGGGAAAAATAAAGTTGCGCATTATCCGTGGGTATAATGGTCACATACCATGGATATAATAGTCCCATGTATAATGCACACAAAACATGGATGTTTTTGTGACAGAATACTAAGGGACCCCTTGGAGTCTTGCTGCAAGCACACATACTTTCAGTTTTCTATGCCAGTCCCTGAAGATATGACCCTGAGATGCTGTGGGTAGGTAAACTTTTGGCTTGTTGATTCATATACATTAGAATATAAATGTCACCTCAGAATTCACTTAATGATACACACACAAAGCCTGCTTTTTACCATGCTGGCTTTTATTTTTACATTTTCAAATGATAAGCTCTGTGTTTATACATTTAAATATATATGCCAACTATACTTAATATACAGTAGGGTCCGAAATGAAGAATACTGAATATATCTAAGCCAGAAGGGACCTTGGAAACAATGCTTTTAAGTCATATAATACCATACTAATTGATTCTTTAGTAACAGAAAAGTGTTTCTAATGACAGTAAAGTTAAAAAAAACTAGGAAAATGCAGTAAACAGAAAAAATAAATAAAGACATTTAAATGTGTAAAAGAAATCATGAATGGAAGATTAGGATACTTACTATACACAGGTTGGGGGGCAAGATGTTTCTTTAAATAGTGAGGTCCCATTGTGTATACTTATCTCAATTACCCTGAAAATCATACTACAAATATCCTGCAGACCTTACAATCTCCAGCAGGAAGCAACGAGAGTGGCCAAACCACTCAGGAAAAGCAGTTCATTATAAACAAAAACAAAAACCAACAAAATAAAACACCTGCCAATCGTTAGAGACTCCCCAGGCTTGGAAATCACTCCTTTATGGAGCATAGTTTATGGAAAAAATATAGAGTTGCCATTGTGGCAAGTTTGGAAGGTTAATCTCTTCTCCACTTTTACCACAAGAATAAACCAAGAGAAACACGGCAAGGGCTCATCTAACTTGGTGGGACCTCTGCCTTAGGTCAGCGCTCTGCCTAAAGCCAGAAACACAGCGATGCGGTCCGGCCCCGAGGAGTGCAGAAGGGCACATGGTACGAATCAGGCTGGGCCCAAGCAGGCTCAGGAGCCAGTGCGTCTCAGGTCCCACAGGCGCTGTGGGCCTGTCTGCAGATGTGACAGCAGCCATGAGTGCGGTGGTGCCTGCGAGCCAGCTTTCCCCCAGAAGCCCGCAGAGCCCAGCTGCACAAGCCTGACAGATTGTCAGAATCACCTGGGAGACCTTTGGAAATGCAGATTCTTGGATGATGTTCACTGAGCGGTCTGCAGTGGGGCCAGGCACACATATTTTATAACCTTCTCCAGGTGACTCGGGAACCAGCCAGGTGTGATAGCGTGCCACCTGGAGCTGTTGCATCCCAAATTTGTCCTTTGGACGCAAGTATTCATGGTTTCCTCTCCCCTAATGTCTGGCAGATCCCCATGAGCACACATTTTCCTGGCAGACTCCATTTTCAACTCTGCTCATCAAACCTTGGACCAATCCAGAAGTGTAATTATTACTTTCTCTCTTATCCTAGCCACATAAGGCCTGACAGGACTCCACTTTTATTTTTCCCTAGGTCTCAAGGAGGAACATGAGCAGTCACTAAATGAGTAACATAGAAAGTCAGGCCATGAAACAAAACCACAGTCAAGAACAATATGAAGAATAGATAAAATGCCAGCCCGAAAAACAAGAACAAAAAAGTCATATCCGCCTTAGGGGAGATGCATAGCATCCAATAATGAGACTGGCATCAATAGGAGTGTTGCAGAAAATTATATATACCATATATATTTATATATGTTTATATTTATATGTACACAGACATATATGAAACAAACAAATGCAACTGAGCTAAGCATTGTGTAGAGAATAAGTCAATAGCACAAAGAAACCTCTGAGAACCACAGCAGCCTCTTGAGGGCCCAGCGAGCTCTGCCCCCCTGGCTGTTCTGCCCGCGCTGCCCCGGCCACCCCTCTTTGTCGCTGGTCTCAGTCTTCAGCCGCTGTCTGTCAGTAAGGGCGAGGCCGGCAAGCTGGTTTCTTTGCTTTCCAGACACAGATGTATGAATGCATAAGATTTCATTGAAGGGTTAGAATAAATAAAAACAATGACTACATACGAAAGGATAAACTCTGGGCTTTTATATTAGTGTAATGACGTAACAACCAAAAAACATAATTTTTCCCTGAATAGCTCCTATATGTTCACCTGGTTGCCCCACCGCTGGACTAAAAGAGGGCACCAGAATCAGCTAGCAGCACAGCGGGGTGGACCACAACTCTCCGGGCACCAGGACGCACCTTTGCCGCCCACAGCCCCGTGGCTTGTCTGGGAAACTGGCAGCCCCTGCGGAGCTCTGCTGCGTGGCTCTCGGGCGGTGGTGCAGGGTGGCGTTCGCCCTTCCCCCACAGCACGCGGCCTCTCTCAGAAGCACGCTTCTCCCAGCGCGAATCCTGTTTGGAAATTCTTCAGGGCAGAAGCGCAGAGAAAGTGTTGATCTGGATCCCCACCTTTTTCTGTAAAATGGCCCAAAGAAGGCAGCGGCAATCCAAATCCAAACCCTTTCCAAATCTGACCCTGGTGATTTATCTACATTCACTCCTTTTTTATTATTGAATTCATTGGGGTACATGTTTCAAACGTACAACTCGCTAAAACATCTGCACGCGACGTTGTGAGCCCATCACCCCAGGAGTCTCTTTCTGTCCCCACTTCCCCCCTTTGCCCACCTCAATCTAACCCCACCCCTTTCCTCTGGGCTATCACCACCCCGCTGTCTGTGTCCATGGGTTAGGAGTATGTAAGTTTTTGGCTAATCCCCTCACCATCTTCATCCAGTCCCCTCCTCCCCTCTCCCCTCTGACAGCTGTAGGTCTGTCCCATGTATCCACACCATTGTTTCTATTTAGTTTGTCAGTTTATTTTGCTCATTGGATTCCACATATAAGTGAGATCATATGTTATTTGTCTTTCTCTGACTGGCTTATTTCCTTATGCTGAATGATCTGGAGAATAAACAAGTGTATCATAGATTATTCAGCAGATAGCTGTTTACACACACACACACACACACACACACACACACACCCTCTGAAGGATACACTTCAATCTTACAGACTGTAGGGGAAAAACGCCCCACAGTTTTTTTCTGTCCCATCATCTACAGTGACGCTCTTGAGCAGAGGTGGGTAATTCCTTGTTGTCATGTCAGGGCCTGTGCTGTGCACTGCACCACCAATGCCAATGCCACCACCCCTCTCCCTCTGTGACCACCAGTGGCATCAAAGGAGACACGCGTCCTCTGAAGGGCAACACCGTCCTGATAGCAACCTACCGCTCTGGGTGCGGGGCCCTGGCTTACTATGAAGAACAGTTTCGGTTATTTCCTCCACGCCCTGGTTTTCCGA
Organism: Micronycteris hirsuta; assembly: GCA_004026765.1. Lineage (NCBI taxonomy): Eukaryota > Metazoa > Chordata > Mammalia > Chiroptera > Phyllostomidae > Micronycteris > Micronycteris hirsuta. The sequence continues at coordinate 115,561 of PVJI01003043.1, forward strand.
ATTTTCCTCCTCAGGCTTGAGGATAACAAGAAACAAACAATACTGAACAATAAGTCTCTTATTAGGCATTCTCCTAGCTCCACAAAGTCCCACTAACATGATTGAAACGATCGCTTGTTAGGACTGGAGTGAATTCCCAGCCGAAGGCCATCCTCCTTCTTGCTCTGTCTGGGGGAGAGACGGTTGGTGGTGGTTCCATTCCTCCAGTTACACGATGCTCCTCTGGAGGAGAATATATCCCTGAATAAAACCATATTGAGTTGACAAAGTCATCGGGAACATCAGAATGAGGTGGATAGAGAACTTTCTGAAAGATATGTTTCAGTACCAAACCCTACTAGAACTCAGGCAGATGGGGTACCTGAGCTGCCTATTCCAAGTAGTTCATGAAACAAAGGGAAATTAGTTCTCACCAAGGTGCTTTACCTCTGCTATCTCAGTTCCTCAGGAGTTAAGCAGTTTAAGATCTGTTATTTTTTCCATCATCTGCATATTGCATTGTGTGCTTATCACCATGTTTCCCCCCTTTACCTTATTCTCCCTCCCCCGCCCGCTTCCTCTGGCAGTCGCCACACTGTTGTCTGTGTCCATGAGTCCTTTTGTTTTTGTTTTGCTTATTCCCTTCACCCTTCTCACTTGCCCCCAAGCCCCTCCCCACTGACAGTTGTCAGTCTGTTACTTTTTTTGTTGAAGAACCTTGGACTCAGAAAATCTAGAATGTGGCTAAGTCACATAGCGGGTAAGTGTTGCAGCCAGGAAGTAATATCGGATGTGATTCCTGATAAAGGCCTTGATCCTACAGAAAAACTCGACTATTATAAATCTCACCCAAAATATTCCAATCCAAAGAGATGAAGCAAATTATGGGTAAACACGAGAAAGTAATAATTGACAAAATAGTACGCTGAGGAAACCTGAAAACAACTGTGCAGTCCAGAGGACATCGCTCCCAGACTGCCACCCAGTATCCACTTCCTTCTCCTCCTGCCGAAAGACTTTGGAGAGTCTACACTGCCACCCTTCTCCAGCATGGGACTTGGGAAGGGGCGGCTCCTTCCCAGCTGTAGGAATGGCCCCTGGTTGGCTTAAAGCCAATAAGCAAATCCTATCTCTTGCTCTGTATACTTTGAGGAATAGTCACAATATCCTATTCAGGACAAAAAGAAAAGATAAGTCGCAGGATTTGCCTGGGATCTTCTGTTTGTACATCCAGAAGAGGATCTCTCTTTATCCTTAGGTGATATAGCACAATGTTTGGAGTCTGGAACCACAGCAGCCATTTGGCCACCCTGAGGTAAAATACTGGAGCTGCCTTGGGATGGGGGCAGAGAGAGGGTCAGCAGAAGGACCACGGAGCCAGAGGAGGATAGCAACACTGAAGAAACCAGGATCAAGAGAGAGGCGGGAAAGAGTCTTAATAACATGATTTGAGCACAGACACAGTCTCTCCTGAAGTCAGACACACATTTGTGCTCTCAGTCAGAACCTGACACACTCCCTCTGATGTATGAGACAGGGTGGCTAGGCTTCGATCGAGGGGCCCAGCTGCTGCAGAGGGTGTGGTCAGTGCTGGGCAAGGCGAAATTCTTTATATCTCTAATTCCTAAAAGGACTTTTATAAGGGATAGCCCAGATTAAGGGATTTTACTCAAAACTATAAAGTAGAACACAGTTCAGATCGTTTCAAGTGTGAGAGTCACTTAGAAGTTTTAGAAAAATAGCTATTGTGGTCAATAAACAATCCTTTGCTGTGAAAAAAAATAATTAAGGAAGACAACTTTCAATGGTGAATCCTTTGAAGGCAGTAACATTCACATGGATTTGCAAACTCTGTATTGGTTTAAAAAATATTCTCATTTTATCAGTGCTGTCTTGTCCAAAACACACCACATTCGGAGTTCGCTGTCTGAGTTGACATTCTGCCTATGTCGCTCACCAGTTGTGTGATCTTGAGCAAGTTCTACAACTTCACCGAGACTCAGTTTTGTCCTGCTTACGTGTATAGTAATTATAATGTCTTTCTTAAAGGCATAGTGTGTCTTCAAATCCCTAGCCTTCAGATTAAATGCTGCTCCGAGTCTCAGGGTCTAGTTCACTCTTACCACTTTCTAAAATGCATTTAGAGGGGACCATTCACTGTATTTCTATGAGGTAAAATGAGCAAGGTAGAGAAGAAAGAACAGTAAACTTGAAGTCAAACTAATCAGATATAAATTCCTGTGTTTATTTAGTTTTCATGTAGTTCATCTAATTGTCACCTTAATTATCAGTAAAATATGTGAAATTGACAGAGTAATGCCTGTTTCATCTATTCATAAAGATTTCAATAAATAGTAAATATATGAAGATCCTTTGAGATTTGGGAGTAAAAGGCACATAGGCAGGTCTGAAAGGAGTTTCAAAATGATAATAAGAAACAACTGGGTTTGAAACCTTTAATAAGCAAAAGTAAATTTCAAATATTGGATTTCTCTGGGCAATACTAGATACAGAAAGTTTCATCTGGAAAATGGTATCTGATTAAAGCACCCTACACAATCCATTCACAGGTAAGATCATCTCCGGAGTAATTATTGGTGAACGAACATACATTCTCTCACCGGTGTGAGAAATGGCGGTGGCCATCAGCGTTTCAAAGAGAGGCAAAATATCCTCACTGGGAGCATGGATGAGGTTTCTTTGTACTCTCTTTATAACTTTTCCGTAAACCTGTGATTATTCTAATATGAAAAGTTTTCTAAAAACTTTCAGCTAGTTCCATTATGTGCTGAATGATTAAAACAAATATCTCCTCTAGAAAAAGAACGCTAAATTTGGAGAATGATGATAAATATAAATTGAAAAATGCTAAAGGTCATAAATGCGTATATTCGCACCAGGGATTCATGACACAGCTCCAGAAACAGGTTGAAGGTAAGGTGATTTGAACTGAAGTCGGAGGTAATACAAAATGCAACGGGAGCACTTTTGAAGGATATTGTTCATTCAGCAATATTTTTCCACTAAAAAAGATTTAAAATGTCACACTGAGAAGCCAGATGGGATGGTTAAGGAGGGGAGTCGGCTTTGCTTCATTAGTACCAGCTGTGAAATGCATGCCTGGTGACAACTAGGCAGTCACTCAGGCCATTACCGGCAACTGCGCAGCCAACAAGCTGGCTGTGTTTGTTAGGGCGTCTGCAACAGCCAGCTTCCCCGCAGTCAGCTCCGCGCTGCCCTTCCCTGTGTACTGCTGCCACCTAGTGATCAAACCTTCCATGTAACACCAAGACAAGAAAGATTTAAGCACTCCCTAATTACTACTTTTCTGTCTCTACTAAGTGCTCAGTAAAAATATGGGAAATAAAGTTTATTGAATACCTCTTCCACACTTATCATATACCTGGGTTCTGTGGAGGATGCATAAACACTATTCTTTAAAAAGCTTGCAACCGATCAATTCACAAAATTGAAAACCATACAATGTAATATGAGTGGGATGAGAATTGCTATGCTTCTGCTCTTACTCTGGTTAGTTTGGAATCAATACAAATAGAAATAACTACCATTTGGAGGGTATCTTCATTGTGGGAGGCTTTGTCCTTTAAATAAATTATATTTAAAACCCTTACACTATGCCTTTAAGAAAGACATTATAATTGCTATACACTTAAGCAGGACAAAACTGAGTCTCGGTGAAGTTATAGAACTTGCTCAAGATCACACAACTGGTGAGCGACATAGGCAGAATGTCAACTCAGACAGCGAACTCTGAATGTGGCGTGTTTTGGACAAGACAGCACTGATAAAATGAGAATATTTTTTTAAACCAATACAGAGTTTGCAAATCCATGTGAATGTTACTGCCTTCAAAGGATTCACCATTGAAAGTTGTCTTCCTTAATTATTTTTTTTAACAGCAAAGGATTGTTTATTGACCACAATAGCTATTTTCTAAAACTTCCAAGTGACTCTCACACTTGAAACTATCTGAACTGGGTCTTAAATAGATGTGATAGACAATCCAAACTGTTCATAAAAACTAGGCAGTGTGTCAATAATAATGTATCAGCATAAGCTCTGTTATATTAACTCATGTCAAATCCAAGGACCTGGCCTGGTAGGCAGCCTTATCTCAGTTAAGACCCAATCAGAAAGTCAGTTCTTATTCATTACGTGAGTAAGTGAAAAATATTAACATTTTTGTTGTTTATGCTATTATAGTTGTCCCAACTTCCCCCTCTATGCCCCCTTCACCCAGCCTGCCCCCCACTCCCATAGTTGTCTTCTTTAATTATTCTAAAAATAGTCTTCCATTGACTTAGACAATGTCTTGGAACATTATTCTGGAATTGACTTTAGAAACAGTTTAGAAGGAAAACCCACCTTATTTGCAAATGATAGGAGGGGTACTAAAGCTTATAACAAATAAAACTGCTGTTTTTAAAAATCCATGCCAGGAACTTTACTGGAATTGAAGAATTGGTTTAAGCAAGAATACTAGTAAAAAAAAAAAAGGCAAATTCAACTTTTTCAAAACTCTGAAAATCAACTAAAAGCTTGTAACAATCCAAAGACTTTATTCAAGAAAAGTGTCTGAACCTCAGTATGATCTTTATGACATTTTAACTTGCCTAGATTCCATGCCCACTTCTTAGCTTCATGGCAGCTTTGAAATCCCACAGCTTTATGGCAGCAGTGGCAACTGATGGGCTAGTTGCTGCTGGATGAGTCACAATGGATTTAAAGTTACCCCAAAGTCCCACACCCAGACAATAGTCGCTATTTGGCCTGGCCATTTAGAGTTTCAAAGATGTGTGATCCCAAAAAAGCATACCAAGGTATGCATAATGGGAGCCCCAGAAGAGAAGGAAAAATATAATTGGGCATAAAATTTCATTGAAGGAATAATGGTAAAAAATATCCCAAGCACAATGAAAATCACTATGTGAACATTCAAAATAGAAGAAAAAAAAATTCCCCAACTCAATAAACACCAAATGGGAAAAACTAAGGAGTTCCACACCTAGAAACATTGTGGTCAGACTATCAAAGGTCAAGACGAAGGGTGAAGACTGAGAGTACAAAATCACTTTTGACTCTTCACATATAAGAAAGTTAATGTTAACAGGATATTTCTCATCAGAGGCTATTAAGGCCAGAAACAGTGGAATGATCTATTGAAAGTGCTAAAAAATAGACTGTCAACCAAGAACTCTATATCTAACAAAATTATCCTCCAAAAATTGGTGAAATTAAAACATTTGCAGAGAGTAAAAAGGTGAGGACCCTTGCCGTGAGACCTGCTCCACATGAAATGTTCGGAGAGTGCACCAGCTGGAGTTAAAGGCACATGGCCCACGAAACAAAGACCAGCAGCAGAACAAAATACATACGTGCACACACGCAACGGAGTGTACATGTGTTTCTGTTTCTAACACTTTCCTTCCCCATTTGATTTAAAACAGGTGTATATCAAATTTTACAACTATGTTGATCAATAACCGTTTATGATAAAAACTCTCAATACCATGGGTATAGAAGCAACAGTTCTCAACAAAATAAAGGCCATATATGACAAGCCCACACTATACTCAGCAGTGAAAAACTAAAACTTTTTTCTAAGATCAAGAATAAGACAATGATGCCCACTCTCATTACTTTTATTCAAAATAGTATTGGAAGTCTTAGCCACAGCAATCAGACAAGGGGAAAAGAAGCATTCAAATTTTTAAAAAAGTAAAACTGTCACTATTTGCAGGTGACATATACTATACATAGAAAAATCTAAAGACTCACCAAAAAAAAAAAAAAACCTCATTAAACCTAATAAATGATTTCAATAAAGTCACAGAATATAAAATTAATATACAGGTATCAGTTGTGTTTCTATATATGAATAATAAGCTATCAGAGGGAATATTTTTTAAAAATCCCATTTACAAGTGCATCAAAGAGAAGGTAAAGGGATTAAGTAAAAAAAATATTTAACGCATTGACACAAACAGCAGTGTGGCGAGAGCAGAGGGTGGAGGGCAGCTGGAGGCGGGCAAAATGGGGATATAAATGGGGACGGAAAGAGACTTTGCTGGGGTGGCGGGTGCCTGATGCCGTGTGCAAATGTTTTATTGAGTTGTACCCTTGAAACCTGTATGGCTCTGCACACCATTCTCACACCAATAAATTCAATTAATAAAAAAGAATAAAATATCTAGGAATAAATTTAACTAAGGAGGCGAAAGACTTGTATTCTGAAAACTTAAAGACATTGGAAAAAAGTTAAAGATGACACAAAAGAATAAATGAAAAGATAGTCCATGCTCATGGATTGTAAGAATTAATATTAAATTTTTAACAATCTTCAAAATAATCTACAGATGTAATATAGTTCCCATCAAAATATCAACTGCACTTTCCACAGTACTAGAACAAGAATCCTAAGACTTATATAGAAGCACAAAACACCCAAAATATCCAAAGTAATCTTGAGAAAGAAGAACAGAGCTGGAGGTACCCTATTCCCTGATTTTAAACTATACTACAAAGCTATAGTAATCAAAACAAAAACAGACACAGCGATCAATGGAACACAAAAGAGAGACCGGGAGTAAACCCATGCCTACATAGCTGATTAATTTCTGACAAGAAAAAGGCAACCATATACAATGGATTAGAAAAGTCTCTTCAATAAATGATTTTGGGAAAACTGGACAACTACATTCAAAAGAATGAAACAGAACCACTATCTTACTCCACACACAAAAATAAATTCAAGACAGATTAATAGTTGAATATAAGACCTGAAGCCATAAAACTTCTGAAAGAAAACCTAGGCAGTAAACTCTTTGACATTAGACTTAGCAATATTTGTTGGACCAGTCTCCTTAGGCAGAGGCAATGAAAGCAAAAATAAACAAATCAGATTACAGCAACTAGAAAGCTTTTTTTTTTGCACAGAGAAGAAAAGTATCAACCAAATGGAAGAGCAACCTCCTGAATAAGATATTATTTGTGAATTGTGCATGCAATAAGTGGTTAATATCTAAAATACATATATAAAGAACTCACGCAACTCAATACCAAAAAAATAAAGAACACATTTTTTAAAAATGTGCAAAGATCTTCAATAGACGTTTTTTTCAAAGAAGACACACAGGTGGCATGTGAAAAGCTGCTCAACATCACTAATCACCAGGGAAATGCCATCAAAACCACAATGAAATATCACCTTACACCTGTCAAAATGGCTACTATAGAAGGACCCAAAATGACAAGTGTTGGTGAGAATATGGAAAAGGGGGGCCTCGTACGCTGTTGGTGAGAACACCAGCAGTGCAGCCAGCGTGGGAAACAGCATGAAGGCTCCCACGAACACTGAAAATAGAACTACCATATGCTCCATCGGTTCCACTAGTGGGTATTTATCCAAAGACAACAAAAACACTATTTCACAGAGATATGCATCCCTGTGTTTGTTGCAACATTCTTTTCAATAGCCAAGAGTGAGTAGGTGAAATGATGTGAAAATATATATATATATATGAAATAGAATTGCACATTATATTACACATATATAATAGAATATTACTCAGCCAGAGGAAAGAATGAAGCATTGCTATCTGTTACAACATGGATGACTTAGAGGGTATTATATGAAGTGAAATAAGTCAGGCAGAGAAGGACAAATACCACATGATTTCATTTATATGTAGAATCTAGAAAACAGAAAGCAAACAAAACAGAAACACAGAAGAAGACTCACAGATACAGGAGACAAACTCGTGGTTACCAGAGACGGGAGGGTTTGAGTGTCAGGGAAACAGGTGAAGAGGATTAAGATACAAGCTTTCAGTTATAAAACAAATCACTGATGAAGATGTAAGGTGTAGCAGATGGAATATAGTAGATAATATTGTAACAACTTTGTATGCTGACAGATGGTAACTAGACTTATCATATAAATCATTTTAGAATGTAAGTAGATGTTGAATCACCATGATTTACACCTGAAACCAATCAGATACTGTATGTCGATTATACATTCATAAAATAAGATGCATGCAGACTTTGTTGTAAAATATAAATGAACATGTGAATTAATTGAGTCATACTCTATTCTGAGCTGGAAATACTGAAACATAAGTTTTTTCAAATAATTTCAAAATGTATTATGTGACCCTAAGATTTTGGGGGGAAACAAAAATGAAATGGAACTACGGAACTGAAATGTTTTTTGGAAAGAAACTACCTGAGGGAGGACTTCCCCTCCTCACGGACACTCCCACTACTTTTGCAGCCCAGCAGCAATCCCTCTCCTGGAGCGAGTACAGCTGCCTCCTTGAAAGACTTGTGAAGGGGAAACATTCGCACCCACCGGAGCTCAAGCAGTGGTCACAGGGTTTCTGCCGTGCTGAGCAAACACACCCTTCCTCGGGCTGCGACTCGAAATGAATACTGCACTGACAGGTAGCAGAAGGGGCTGTGGCTGCTTCCAGTTTTCAGCAGCTGCAGTGGCAGCAGTTCTGGTGGGTCTTCGTGTCCCTCATCAGTCACACGTACCACCTAGGCCCCAGCAGTGGCAGAAGCTGCCGGGGTGGAGGGTGATCTGAGGCACCCTTCCTGTCTGTAAGCTTTATGCCTACTTCCCTGCACCTCAAGAGACTGGGTCAGTTACCACTACCCTTTAATAACTCCTTTCCACCTGTGGAAACCCACCCTTCATTTACTTACAGTGATGTTTTGTTGGACTCTTAATAGCACTGAAAATGATTGCAATCAACAAGCTTGCCTTGCAATCAACACCAGGCCTTCTTAGTGCTGACAGCAGCGAAGAATTCCTGGCACAAGTAAGGCCGGGAACTCTGCAGCGAGTGGCATGCATGGGCTGTCTGTGGTCGCAGGTAGAAAAGGGCTCATCAAAGGGAAACATAGGTTGGGCAGGAGAAATCAAGGGATTGGAGGTGAGCTGGTTGCTTCCACTAGTGTGGACAACTTAAAGGTAGAGAGTAGCAACTTTAAAGCCCAAACTTCTCAGTTCGATGCACAGATTGAAAAGCAGAGTGTTAGTGACTGTAACAGTAATAATTTATCATCCCTCACCACTGACGCCCCAAGGCTGGGGTGGCCGAGGAAATGAACTTTTTGAGTTTCAGTGAGATAATAGATCACACCCCCATCGTGTTCTCTTATTATACCTTTCAATTTTTTTCTAAAATATATTTGTTTTATTTGCTTTAATTTATTTTGATATTATAAATGCAATATTTTCCATTTACATTATAACTTATTGTTATTAGAGAGAACAGGTACTAATTTTCATGTGTAAGTATTATAATTATTCATTTAGATTAAATCTGTTGGTTCTAGATAGTTGTCAAAGTAATTTATTCATTTTCCTGGCAGGTACATTATCTACACATAAAAATCACTCTCCATATTTTTTCCTGATATTTATATACTCTTCCCCAATGGAAAACCTATTGCCTATTTATTTGAACACATTTTTAAAAAATTTTAAGTATACTACAATATTCCTCATTTGTGAATATTTTCAAATACCTTTCCAGCAATTTTTGAGATTACCCTATTTTTTTAATGTGGCCGATTAGTGTGATAAAACAAGTTAATTGATTTTCATTCAATGTTCTTTCTTAGTGTTCTATTCACAGCAAATCTCCCTCTCAGGGAGTGAGCCCGGTGGAATTAGGAGGATTTCAGGAACTGCCCCGAGTCCACGCCCCCCGGGGGCCACCAGCCCTTCCTAGAGCTGACCTGGCAGGAAACAGAGGAGGGATGATGTTTTCCTGTTTTCACCTCAGCCTGGGCCAGGGCCAGAAATCACATGAACCAGTTTGAGAGATTTAAAAAAAAAAAAAAAAGCAATGTAAGAGGAGAAAAACCACCCACTTTGTTGTGGAGTGGTAGACTTCTCTTATTCCTTCACCCGCCAGGGTCTATGCTGGATTTATAAGCACAACTAACTTTCATGTTTCCTCTTAGCTATCGAAGCTTTGTTCCCTGCAGATGCCACTGGACCCTTTATTTTAGTCACCTTCCACCTGTTACCTTTTAAAAGCTAGATTTCCAACAACACAAATCCCACTTCGGAACAGCGGACAACTGAAGACCCGTGCCCTCTGTAATATCGGGCGGCACCGACCAGAAGCTCAAGTGCCAGACCTGCTGACCTGACCCTGAGAAAGTTTTCACAGAGCTATAGATGCACTCAGGTTTGAAAATATTATACCAATTCCTATCACCAATTTCCATATAAAAATGAATTATCTGCTTAGGGTACAGGTTAAAATGTAATACATTTCCAAGTATAAGTCATGCTTTCATTCTATAAATATGCGGTAATATTCCCAACATTTTACATGGTAAAAGTAACATATATATGGAATAGAGTAGATTAATTTTTTTCTTCATATCCCTTTAAGAGAAGAAACTAATTGCTTTTACTGCCAGACATTGTTTGTATCTTCACAAACATCCTTCCATTGACCAAGGAGTGAGGCCAAGGTCCAGCCACAGGGCTGCTGACTCCAGCCGGTAGTTGGGCTGCAGACCACACAGCCTTGCAAAGCTGGGCGCGGTGCACGCCTTCCCACCCCGAACTTCGTTACAGGGACCTCATAAACCCCTGACCTGCTCTGTCCAGCCGAGGTCAAATGTGCTCCGGGATCAGCTCAGCGCACCTGGTCCTTTTTCTGACTCCTGCAAAATGTACTTATCCCCTTTTCCTCCAAACAGCAATAAAATTCAAACTACTTTGTCACATGAATTTCAGCACTATATATTCTTGGTACCGTCCAATTATATCATGATATTGTTCTTTATAACTTTCGAAAGTTTCGTCGATTAGATTATGTCTCAACCAGCTTCTTTAAACCAACAGAATCTAACATCGAGTTGAGTGCCTGATACTCAACACTATGTGTGATTAAATCGAATTATTTGTAAATTCATAAAGTCTCAAAGCCTGAAGATAGAAAGGAACCTTGGCAGTTCATCTTTTCTACTTCACTGCCTCTGTGCACGCATTGATTGAAGTGAGAGAAAAAAACAAAAGCTTATTGCAGAACACTGGGACAATTAAAAATATAAGCACCTATAAGGAAATTAACTGCATAATATTTTTAACAATGTTTTAACTGAAGCCTACATAAACAATCGGATAACTAGTCCACTGCTTTGAAAACTGTGTTCCTCGGAGCTTTGTGCTTCTCTAAGGTGAGTCAGGGACTTCGGGGAGAAGAAGGAAGGGAGACGGGGAGTGGGTAAAAGTCTGCCTTCTCAGCACGGTGGAGCCGGATGCTTCCGCTGTCGTGTGCTTCAAGTACTGTGGGGTGTAGGGAATACTTCTTCCATAAAAGGAGGCTCAGCTGATTAAACCCATTGATAGCTTTAAAAACCACTCATTTGGTTAATCGCTTTTTTTTAAGGAATGAAGAAATCATAGGTGAGCTAGGACAAATCACTGTCTACTTCACCCAGCTTGATGGTGGCAGCCCTGTGACAAGAGACGCATTCAGGAACTATTTGCAGAGAACTGGCTGTATCAAGAAAAATATTTATTGTACATATCCTCTCCCGTTCAGAAGAGAGGCCAATGTTATTTTGAAAAATACTGAAGAATTCCTGGAATTTTTATGTGTGTAAATAATTTTTTAAAAAATATTAATCTAAAAGGTCATACGCGCTTCAGTCACGTACCATTGCCTTTAAACTGAGATGTACACAAAGAAATTATTCCGTTGAACATGCCAGTTGGTTGCTACCTAGAGGAAGCCACTAGAGGGCACCAGAGGCCTTGCTCTCACCGCCTGCATCCGTTTGGAGCTGGCCAAGCTTTCCATCTCATTGTAAATTCAGAGGAAGTGGGTGGGGAAGCCCAAGGTCTGGGAAAATGACCATAATAATAGTACCTTGTGTTTATATAGCACCTTTCTTCAATTAGCTCAGCATGTTTGGATGTGATTATTCAGCTGGGAGCTTCCAGTGGTGGGAAATGAGGCACAAGGCAAACACGTGGCATAGGTGGGACAGAGGGTGAGAATAATTCTTATTCATTTCAAATGCCCATTCATTATTTTTACTCTAAAAAGCTGATGTGTGACCTTTCCTGGCCATTTCCTTAGAAACAATAAGAGAAGTCAGAGTCCCAAACTCAAATACATTTAATGGAAAGACTCCTAAGTTCTACTGGGGAAAAAAAAAAAAAAAAAAACGCACTCAGAGCCAAGGAAGGAATCTGAAACAGAATGATTTTCAGCTATGTAAGTGTAACTGTAAGGGACAAGTTGAATATTACAATTTCTAAAGTGCGTCATGAAACAACACAGCCTAAGTAATCCTTTGCTACATTTTACTTTTATTCTCCAACCATATCTCAAACTTGTAAGTCATTCATTTTTTATCCATTCTTTTCCAAAATAGGATCAAAAATGTAAAGAGAAAAAATTGAACTTCTGTTTAAAAAGCTAAACTCATGTGTCACCTAAGAAACTACTACCCAGACTTGAATGTGTTTAATTTAATGCTGCAACGTGATTTAGTGAGGAAAGTCAGGACAGAGCGTTTCATTACCAGGCAGCGAGGCCTGCGGCTGAGTCATCGGCCCAGAAGATTGCTGTGGCGAAAGTTTCCAATGGGAGTGCTGCAGTGACTGATGGGTAACACATGACGAAGACATCTTCCTGCAGAGTCACGTAGGGTCGCACCTGCTCACAAGAGGCCCCACGTTTTCTCCATCTACTAAGCGTGTGACTTTAGCTTCTGAATTGGGATGTTTCATGTTTGTAATGGACGGTCCCTTTCCAAGTGTAAGCCCAACAGATTCACCCTCCAGGGTCATTCGTTTTCACCAAATACACATTTTTTCTTAAATTTCAGATGATGCTTGAATATGATTTCCTTTATATTTCAAATGATCTTAACACATGTCTGCTATATAAGGGTTTTCTCCAGCCTGTTAAGGAACTAATAAGATTGCAATTAATTTACTTTTGATTTTACGGGAATATACAGTTCAGACGCTCTACATGTCCTGAAATGGAAAGGAATCAAACTATTCTTTCTTTCTTACCTCGTACTCTCCTCCACATCATACTAAATTTGAGAGATGCCAATGATTTCCTAGGTTTCATGGAAAAAAATATTTATTTTTACTTTATTTATTTGGCTACTTATCTCAAAGGTCTACTTTCCAAGACTGGTACAGACTGACTTCTGTATACTGCCCACACAATTGCCTATCTGCTCCCTCTCAAAATACTACAAGTACACAGGAACTCACTGTGGGAGTTAGGGATTTTTGGGTATTAGAATATCTCTTAGCTCAGATACTCAGAATCCAAAGGTACAAAATGTAAAACCTTGGATTCATCCATATCATCATCTAACTTCTACTTGAACTCAATGATTCCACAAATTTAAAGTTAGACAACCAAGCCACAGCACGGAAAGGTAATTGGCACAAACATAGCCACCACTGGATTTTTAACTTCCAGGGAATAACTAGGATGGGAAGGCCAAACTTTCTTAAGAAAGACTATTAGTCTCGTTTCACTTCATAAACATTTTTAAGGCTTTACTGTGTGTACTGTTCCAACATAGAGATAAAGAGGTGAAGTTGGGTCTTCAAGAATTCAGAACGAGCTCTTATATGTTCTAACCAATTTGGAGAAAATAAAGAAAAAATTAACGTAACCAGGAAAAATCCACATGCACTCTTAAATAAAAAATGCCATGCCTGTTGGAAGTTTCTTTTTATGATAGTTTTCCTCCAGAGTTCCTTTATGTAAATATTTAAAAAGAAAATTTCATCTGAAAGTGATTAAGTGGAAGATTTTATTCAAAATTTGAGAGCTTTAGTCATTACTTTTTTAAACATAATTTTATGAGAGTAACTTCAAATATTGTCAGATTTCAAATTACTTAGTTATCCTAGTCACCAAAATTATAATTTCTTACATCACACATATATTATATATCTATTAAAACATGCAGCATATTTTTACTGAAACTGATGTTTGCCATTTCAATTAATCCCTGACTTCCCTCGAGGTATAGGATTTATCTTATTCATCCTTATATCCCATATCACATGTAAAACTCACAAATTCCTGGAAATGAATGATGAAAGACTGGGTCAATATCTGAATGTGTAAATGTTACTAGAAGGTCACTCAAGGACAGAGCAAAGAAATACAATGGAAAATGAAAAAGGAATAGAAATTCAAGGATCAACTACACTTAGGTCATTGCGAAAAAAGAAGAAGTTGGAGAAAAATACGATAAACAATGAGCTGGGAAAAAGGCCATTGGTATTTTGTGTCATGCAAAACATAGAAAAGTTTTAGAAATTTGGGTTGGCAATAGTGTTAAAGGTTAAAATGATAGAAAATGTGGTAGTTATTAGAACTATCCACAAACATTCCAGCTCTCTCTTCTTTGTGGCACACTCAAGATGGTGTTTCCCTGACTTGTTTTGGCTCATAAAATGTGACTGGAAGTGGTATGTGTTATTTCCCATTGAAAGCTGAAAGAGTCGATAGAATGTCCCTATGTCTCCGTGGTTTCTCTGCTGCAGGGGCTGAAGCTTCAAATAATGGCTGCTTCTGTAGCTTCCAACTAAATGTGAGGGCATGGTGTGAAACACAGCCCCACAAAGGACATGTGGCATGAGTTAGAGATAATCTTCAATGTTAAAAGCCATAGATTGTAAAAGCCATGTTTGCTGCTGCAGCATAAGCTACTCTACCCTGACTGATACAAAAGAAGAAGTAAGAATTTTGTTTTAGATAACACTGATTAAAATAAATTAGAATTTTTAGTTTTCTATTTCTAGGCAGGAAGTGGATGAAGAATAAGTTATTGATAGGAAATTATGGGCAAAGAATGTCAAGATCTATTTAAAATATTTAACATAGCGCCAGCTGGTGTGGCTCACTGGATTGAGTGCCAGCCCGTGAACCAAAGGGTCACGGGTTCAATTCCCAGTCGGGGCACATGCCTGGGTTGTGGGCTAGGTCCCTAGTAAGGAGCACATGAGAAGCAACCACACATTAATGTTTCTCTTCCCTCTATTTCTCTCTCCCTTCCCTTCTCTCTAAAAAATAAGTAAATAAAATTTTAAAAAATATATTTAATATAAAAGGAAGAGAATTATCTCCCCTCTTCCCTATTAAATTTCTTTTAAAAAAATAATAAGTTCCAGCCAAGATGGAGGCATAGGTAGAAACCCTTTGCTTCCTCCCACAACCAAAAGGAGGATAACAACCAATCTAAAAACAATAAACAATCAAAAGTGCCACAAAAATCAAAGTGCATGGAACTCCAACAACCAAGGAATTAAAGAAACAGTCGACCAGCCCAAACATACCGGTATGACAACAGACATAGAACCCGCAGCAAGGTGGCGAACCATGTGGGTAGGGCTGGCTGAACAGGAAACTGGGACTCAGAGCTGACTGTGGACTAAGGCAGCGGTTGCCACCGTGGGAGAAGCTCCTAGTCTCACACGAGGGTTCGTTGGAAAGTGGGCTAGAGCCAAGTAGGCGAGCTGCATTGTTCCCTCTCTGGACCCTCCCCCACAGGCAGCACCACTGTGCACAGCTAGGAGGGCTGCCCTGCCCTGGTGAATATCTAAGGGCCCTCCCCTTACAACTTAACAGGTGCACCAAGACAAAGAAATAGGGCCAAAACGAAAGAACAGAGCAAAACTTCAGAACCAGAGCTAAGCAATGAGGACATAGCCAACCTATCCGATGGAGAATTTAAATCCCTGGTAATCAAAATGCTCCCAGAACTGATTGAGCTTGGTTGAAAAAGGAAAGAACAAATTAAAGATACTCAAAATGAAATAAAGCAAAATATTTAGGGAACAAACAGTAACAGGAAGAAAACCAGGACTCAGAGCAACAATTTGGAACAAAAGGAAAAAATAAACATCCAACTGGAACAGAATGAAGAAACAAGAATTCAAAAAAATGAGGAGAGACTTAGGAACCTCTGGGACAACTTGAAACATTCCAATATTTGAATTATAGGGGTGCCAGAAGAAGAACAACAACAGCAAGTAATTGAAAACTTATTTGAACAAATAATGAAGGAAAACTTCCTGAATCTGGCAAAGGAAATAGATTTCCAGGAAGTCCAGGAAGCCCAGAGAGTCCCAAGGAAGTTGGACCCAAAGAGGAATACACCAAGGCACATCATCATTAAGTTATCCAAGATTAACGATAAAGAGAGAATCTTAAAAGCAGCAAGAGGAAAGGAGAGAGCTACCTACAAAGGAGTACCCATAAGACTATCAGCGAATTTCTCAAAACAAAGCTTGCAGGCAAAAGGGGTTGGAAAGAAGTATTTGAAATCATGAAAGGCAAGGAACTACATCCAAGATGACTCTATCAAGTAAAGCTATCACTTAGAATGGAAGGGCAGATAAAGTGCTTCCCAGATAAGGTCAAGTTCAAGGAGTTCATCATCACCAAGCCCTTATTACATGAAATGTTAAAGGGACTTATCTAAGAAAAAGAAGATTAAAAATATGAACAGTAAAATGACCACAAACTCACAACTATCCAAAATGAACCT